>JAZKJV010000090.1:0-258672 GCA_037367405.1 Ottelia alismoides | reverse complement strand
TGGTGTCCGGAGGGTATGACCTGTGTACGCACACTCTTGTGCGCTTGATGCGTGTATGCTCTTCACCCATCGGCACACCTTTAGTCCCACGATCACCCTCCTGCACACCCTCACTCCCTCGATCAGCCACCGGCACACCCTCTGTTCCACCCTCACCCACAGGCACACCCTCTCGTCCACCCTCACCCGCAGGCTCACCCTCCATTCCACCCTCGCCAGGATGCGCCTCTGTTCCACCCTCACCCACAAGCACACCCTCTGTTCCACCCTCACCCACAGGCACACCCTCTGTTCCACCCTCACCCACATGCACACCCTCTCGCCACCATCACCCGCAGCTCAGCCTCCGTTCCACCCTCGTCAGGATGCGCACCCTCTGTTCCACCCTCATCTGCAGGCTCACCCTCCGTTCTACCATCTCCCACATTCCTCTTCGCAATCCCAACATCAAAGTTCCCTCCTTCAGAATTAAGCCAATGCCAAACCTTGTCTCCGGCTCCCTCCTCGCCCATGTTCCAGTCTAACATCTCATATGTAAACGAGAAGGCCATCTTAGAGCCTGCGACACCACCATGATCGACATCGTGGGGATGTGACTCCGTGGTTCCCGGGAGTTCTCCGTAGGCGGTATGGGATCCACGGTTACTCTGGCGTCCAGTCGATACGGGATTGGCCACCGGACCTGCGTTCTTCTTGCTCAGAGACTCCTCCGCTTGGATGTAACTCAGAGACTCCACGTCTGTCATTTCCACCACCAGCTCGATCTCAGTTCCATCATTGTGCGCATTAAACATTTCCATCATCTCTCTTTCATTCCTAATCTCTGCAAACTTGCTCCCTCTTATGTGAGGGATCTTATATTTCAAAGTGATCGTACACCTTAGCTCCCAAGGTACCACCTAGGAGATTGCTTCCATGAGGTCGAACCAGGAGGTTGTGTCCGGATCGATCCCGATCCTCTCTTCGGTTCCAAACAAATACTTTTCACCCTTCATTCCTCGCGCCCATTTGAAGTACCCACCATGCCTAACGCACACTGTGAGGGTCCCTTCGTGTCCACCGAACCACCCCATCGTCAACCTGCATGTTCGAAATCAACAAAAAATAACCCATCAGTTAGAAGCCCTAACCCGTTTAGCCTTCATTCGCTCATCCGATGAAACCCTAAACCAGCTTGACCTTGATGCGGTCGACGAAACGCGGTGTGATGGAGTGCAAAAGGAAGGCATGACGTTGATGGAGTGGAGCAAAAGAGAAGAGGTCGACGGAGTGGAGCAGGAAGGGTCGACGGAGTGAAAAAGGAAGGGGAGAGGTCGATGGAAGCGAAGAGGAATGGGAGGGGACGAACTCGGATGCCTCTTTATCCGAGCTTCCCGCCATAAACATCACCGAGGACACGTGGCATGCTTCTGGCAATTGTACCGTACAAGGGTTACTCAGACAACTCTGGTTAGGTTACGAAGGAGACGGTGCACAAACGGAGGGTCCATGTGGTAAGACGGAGCAAGATTATGGGGTCTAGGGAGGAATGTCGATGTTTCAAAGGTCGTAGAGATAATTTACAAAGATTATAGGGTCTGCTGGGTAAAAATCCCTATATAATAACTACTAATCAAAACATACAACAACAACAAAGCCTTTTCCCACAATTAAGTAGGGTCGGGCTACATGGATTCTTCGCCTCCATTCAGATCTATCTTGGGCCAATTCCGGGCTTACATCCACAAAACTAAGATCCCTTCGTATGGTCTCTTTCCAACACTTCTTGGGTCGTCCTCGCCCTCTCTTAGCCGGCTCAACATCCCAACACTCGCATCTCCTAACTGGTGCATCAGCTGATCTTATTTGCAAATGTCCAAACCATCTTAAGCAGTTTTCTCGCATCTTATCCTCGATCAAAGCTACGCCAACTTTCTTTCTGATTTCATCATTCCGAATCCGATCTTTACGTGTGTGTCCACACATCCACCTTAGCATTTTCATTTCTGCTACATTAATTCTCTGCACATGTCTATGGTTCACAGGCCAACATTCAGATCCATAAAGCATAGCAGGTCTCACGGTTGCTTTGTAAAACTTTCCTTTAATCTTTAAAGGATTTTCTTATCACAGAGAACAGCAGAGGCTCCTCTCCACTTTAGCCAGCCTGCATTTATTCTATTAGTAACATCTCCATCAATTTCCCCATCATGTTGCAGAATAGATCCCGGATATCTAAAGGAATCTCTCTTCTGAATGTTATCGTCACCAATCTCACCTCGATTCCTTCACCATTGCTTCCATCAAAGGTGCACTCCGTAGTATTCCGTCTTAGCCCTACTTATACAAAATCCTTTAGTCTCCAACTCATGTCTCCAGACCTCAAGTTTCTCATTTACTCCATCTCTAGCCTCGTCAATTAACACAATATCATCAGCAAATAACATACACCAAGGTAACTAATCAAAACATAATATCAAAAAAAAATAAAGAACAAAAAAGTAAGCCTCTTCAGTTACAACTTGAATTTAACTCTTAAATCTTGTGTTTAAATGATTTGTATTGGATTTACATCTAGAATTTAGAAACCAACTAAAGAAACTTCTTCAATAAATATAAAGCGCTCTAACAACTCAATACATTGGTGAATAAATAAGCAAGAATTCATTAATATATGCAAATTGACGAAAGAAAAGGAAGATTCCCTAATTTTTGTTGTTTATCAAAACATCGTGCAATTTTGATGAAATTTCATTGATATTCTGTTAATATTTCATTGAAATCCTGGAAAAAGGAAATAAGTTAGCGTTTCGATTTTGATGCCAAAGAGAAATAGAAATTTTGAGAAATTCGATGGAATTTCATTGAAATTTGAGGCCATGATGCACACTCATGTGACTATGGAGACAAGAACTGTAACATAAAAGAAATCAATTACTCATTCGATAAAATACAACGCTTACGAAGAACATGTAAACGAAACTCCGGATATTCCGCACCTAATCCGTGGCCTCGTCTCATCGGTTCTACCCAATTTCCAAGTAGAAATAGGTAAGGTGGACCATTGGGGCCGGGACGGTCCGAACCCAACTCGGACCTCACCCACAAAAATATGAACCCGAAGTACATGTGAGTCGGGCCCGGGCCCTCATCTTGCCAATTTTTTTGAGCTTGGGTCGGCCCAACCCAAATCCTAGGAGGCCTTGGATAGCCCGACCAGACCCACCAATTGTGGTTGTCTGCACAAATCAAAAATTTACTGAAGCAAAAACCCATGGGCGCACATAGGCGCGTGGATTTTGCATAAGGCATGCATGGGTGGGCCCTCCCCAAGTTCGAATCCCCAGTCCCCAACGCTCCCTCCCTCTCTTGGAAAGTCCCATGCCCTGCTATACCTTGCCTTGTTCGACCAGATCTTCAGCAGCTGCATTACTTCTCCCTTGCATGGTTGTGGGTTTTAGGTCTAGAAATTGGGAAAGTGGAAAGCCGTACACACTCTCAAATGGCGATTTTCCGTTGGACCTATTAGTGGAACTGTTATACGCGAATCAGCTTGGGGAAGAATTAGATCCCATCTGGACGGAGAGTCCCCTGCAAGACATCGCAATAAATTTTCTAATGATATGTTAACTACTTCAGTTTGCCCATCTGTTTGTAGATGATAAGCGGTGTTGTACTGCAAACGAGTACCAAGACGAGACAAAGCGTGCGCCAAAAATGACTCAAAAACCGGGTATCACGATCCGAAGTAAAAGAACGAGGGACACCAAGCAATCGAACGACATCACGAAAAAACAAATCAGCGACATGAGATGCATCTGAGGTTTTTCTACATGCAATGAAATGTGCCATTTTAGAAAATCTGTCCACAACCACATTCCATACCGTGAGGGGTAAGCCTAGCACAAAATCCATAGTGATGTCTTCCCATGGTCGAAGAGGAATCGGTAGAGGTGTATACAACCCAGTGTTCTGCCTATGGCCTTTGAATCTTTGACATGTTTGGCATTTTTGTACGGATTTTGTAACATCCTTTTGCATTTGTGGTCAATAAAATCGCTCTTGGAGAAAGGTCAAGGTCTTGTCCCTTCCAAAGTGTCCAGCTAAGCCTCCGTTATGTAGTTCTGAAATTAAGTTCTCACGAAGGGAGGTGGCAGGGATGCACAGTCAGTGGGCCTTGAACAGAAAACCCTCATGAAGAACATAAGTGGTTGTCGGATCCTGTCTAGTATCAACACATTCTGCATAAACTTGTCCGAAGTCAGGATCAGTGGGGTAGAGGTCCTTGAGTGTGTCAAATCCTGTTGTGCTGATGGTCATCGTGGTCAGGGCATGTGCTCGCCGGCTCAACGCGTCGGCCACGCGGTTCAGGGTTCCAGCTTTGTGTTTGAGATGGAACGTGTATACTTGGAGGAAGCTAACCCACTTGGCATGGCGTTTGTTAAGAGTTTTCTGCGAATTCAGATATCTTAAGGCTTCGTGATCAGAGTTAAGGACAAATTCACGTTGGATCAGGTAATGCCTCCAATGTTTGAGGGCTCGCACCACGGCATAGAATTCGACATCATAAGTGGAGTACGTGATCGAGCGTCATTCAATTTCTCACTGTAGAATGCTACAGGTCGTCCTTCTTGACTTAGGACGACACCAATCCCGACATGTGAGGTGTCGCAATCGACTCCAAAAACCTGGTGAAGTCAGGAAGTGCCAAAACTGGGGCATGTGTCAATTGATGTTTTGATTTTGAAAACTGGTTTCTGCTTCAAGAGTCCATGCGGGTACGCCTTTACGCGTGCAATCTACCAACGGGGTTGCGCAAGTGCTAAAGTTCCGGATGAAGCGGCGATAAAAAGAAGCCAATCCCAGAAAGCTGCGAATCTCAGTGAGGGTTTTGGGCACGGGCCAGCTCTGAATGGCCTGAATCTTGGAGGGGTCAACTTTAAGTCCATCGGTCGTGACAATGTATCCCAAGAAGAGGACTGTGTCAGACATGAAGGAGCATTTCTTGAGGTGGATATACAGTTGTTGGGCTCTCAGGGTTTCCAGGACTTGTCGTAAGTGGGATAAGTGGTCTTCTTCGGTCAAGCTGTAGATCAGTATGTCATCGAAGTACACAACCACAAACTTTCCGATGAAGGGTCGCAATACATGATTCATGGTTCGCATAAATGTGTTGGGTGCATTGGATAGGCCGAAGGGCATTACGATCCATTCATAAAGGTCCTCTTTGGTCTTAAAAGCAGTTTTCCACTCGTCTCCAGGTCGGAGGCGAATCTGATGGTAGCCACTACGAAGATCCATTTTGGAAAACAATTTGGCACCCGATAGCATATCAAGCATGTAATCAAGGCGCGGAATGGGAAAACGATACTTGATCGTTATCTTTTTGATAGCACGACTGTCCACGCACATTCTCCATGTGCCATCTTTCTTCGGAGTGAGCAAAGCAGGAACCGCCACAGGGCTCATACTCTCTCGAACATACCCACGACGTAGAAGATCAGTGACCTCCTTGTTCATTTCTTCGTGTTCACTGGGGCTCATCCGATAATGGGGTAAGTGGGGTAGGCTGGCTCCAGGGACTAGTTCGATGTGATGTTGAATGTCTAGCAACGGGGGTAGTCCTTCAGGCAATTCTTCAGGCATAATGTCAGCAAACTCTTGGATGATGGGCTTTATCTCAGGCGGGACTTCGGGTGTAGTTGTTTCTTGATTGCTCACTTCACGTCCTATTAATGCATAAATGGTGGAGCTCTCACGAATTTCACGTTGGAATGTCTGGGCTTCCATCAATAACACGGGAGCCATAGTCGAAGTCTTTGACGGTGGAGTGTTTTTACCAGATTGTGCGGTCGCGGCTAGGAGTGTAGCCACCTGGCGAGGGCTAAGGGCGTCATGTTGTGGTCTAAGGGTCACACGCACCTTGTCGATGAGAAAGGAGTAAGTGTTCAGTTTCCCTGTGTACTCAGTGTCTCGATCGAATTGCCAAGGTCTCCCAAGTAGTATGTGACAGACATCCATAGGGGGCTACATGGCACCACACCTCGTCTTTATATGAAGGTCCAATGGAGAAGTTAACGAGGCTTTGACGGTGGATCGGGAGTTGGGTACCACCTCGAAACCAGGCCACACTGTAAGGTTTCTCGAGTGGTTGAGTTGGCAGACCCAACTTATCGACCATCTCTTGTGAAACGAAGTTCTCAACGCTTCCTCCATCAATGATTAGCGAACAGCGTCACCCTCTGAGGTGCAGGTGGTTCGGAAGATGCTGCGTCGCATCCAACTATCAGCGTCGTTGACAGCGGGTGTGAGCAGGATGTTTGTGGGTGCGCTGTCAGGAGCGATGAAGTTCTCATGTTCAATGACCAGGAACGGACCGGATTCGTCTCCATCCACTCCCAGAAGCTCATAGTCATCAACTCCCATGGTGTCAGCAGTTAAAGCAGTCGGGTCCCCTTCAGGTGACTCCTGTTGGTCAGGGTCAGGGTCTTCAGGGTCGTCGATGGTGCATAAATGGGCGGGTTCTAGCCTTAGGGTTTGGGCACTCTGCTACTCGATGTCCCTTCTGATAACATCGGAAACAAGTATCAGGTCCTACAATAGGTCCGACTTCCCAAGATGCCTGGTCCGGGGTTGGCAGGAGTTGATGGTTTGGCTGGGGGTTTACCCGTAACGATTGATGGGGAACCTATTGGTTTGGAGGTCGTCATCGGGGTACTGGTGCGAGGGACGGAGTTCGCAGAGAAGGACATCTTCCTTGTCTGGGATTTAGCGAGCTTAGTCTCAGCCCGTTCAACCTGCTTGTAGGCTTCGTCGACGTCTCGACAGTTGTGGAGGTAGAGTTCATCCTGGATAACTTGGCGGAGTCCTTGCATGTAACGGGTGACTTCCTGGATAGGAGTCTCCTGCAATCGGTTTCGATGAACGAGGGATTGGAACCCTTCGGTGTAATCCTTCACGCTCATGGTGCCTTGTTTCCATGATTGCAGTCGTGCGTATAGATCTCGTTTGTAATCTTCCGGCACGAATTTGGTTTTCAGTTTAGCCTTCATCTTGCTCCAACTGCAGATCTTACTTTTTCCTTTTTGTTTGCGTTCAGATTGCAAACGGTCCCACCATAGCAGAGCATGTCCCTTTAGTTTATTGTGACAAATTGGACTTTTCGTTCGCTAGGCATAGACTTCTACACAAAGAAGTGCTCGACGGTTTGGAGCCAATCCAAGAAGACATCAGGGTCTCGTCCTCCGTCAAATTCCGGAACATCGAGACGAATGCCTCGATCCCATCCGTCATCGGACCTAGGTCCAGATCGTGGCGGGAATTGTGATGCACTATTAGGTTGTTGTTATAAAATATGAAAAATGCGGAAGCGATAGATAAACAGAGCATAAACAAGAAACATAGAACATGGGAACACCATGATTTTACGTGGAACCCTACTCCGTGAGGAGCGGGATGAAACCACGGGAGAAGCCCTTAACGGGGCGTGTTTTTCTATTCATTTTCTCAATGAGTACAGGAGGTCTGGGGCTCCTTATATAGCCTTCCCAGAGCCTCCAAGTCCCACCATTGGGAGGTATGGGACTAAACACAGGATGGGGGTAAATGGATCTTCTCCAGGATCCATTTACCCTGCTACCAACTCAATGGACGCACATAACAATACTCCAACACTCCCCCTCAAGCTGGAGCATGCAATGCTCAGCTTGGACAAACAGAAAGAAACTCAACTCAACGCTACAGGACACTACGGACAATATCAACCCAACGCGCACATTGCTGCAGTCGAGGACGTTGCTTCTCATGCCGTGCAAGTGAGGAGGACGAACGGGATAGAGTGTGAGTCAACTGAAGACTCAGAATCTGACCATCGAGTCTGAAACTGCACCTGAAGTCTCCTCGTCGGAGAACTGGGTCTCTCACATCTGGCTCAGAGAATGGTGCACTGCTCTGGTGTACAGTGTTCACGAAAGCGGTCTGTGCGGCCGCATATGCGACCGCATATGCGTATGCGGTGCCCTCAACGCACCGATTTCCTGAAGCCCCGCATTATGCGCCCTGTGCGCTTATGCGGGCTGTTGCGGTCTCTTATGCGGTCTGTGCGGCCGCATATATGTATTTTTTTATTTTTTTATTTTTTAAATGTGTGCCACATTTTTATTGTGTTATTTATGCAATGTTTTTTCTTGCTTTAGCAAGTATGCCAACCAAGCATTCCATGACCATTTAAATCTATCATCAAAGTAGTTGTACTGCGAGATCAGAGTAAACACACAAGGAAGAAAAAGAATAATATACTAATAATTTAGCAAACTAATTTAGTCAACTATTAGCTATTATGAATGCAATATATTATATGTAAAGTTTGGTACTTTTAATGGAGGATCAGTTATAAATATAACGACAGAAATAAATGACATTATATTCAACAATAGAGGCATTTTGTGCGCTGACTTTTCATTTTATTGATTGTTGTCATTTATTTTGTGTGTTAATCGTTCTATTGAAGTATTGATATTTGATTGATAGAGATTGTTTTGAACTATATATGAAAGTTATTTTTCTAATATCTTTCTATTGGACCGCAATTATACGTAAATTTAGTTCTGTTGTAGTTACTTTTGTATATATTTATTTATTTTTAAATAAAAAATTAGGAAACCGCTTAGAACGCATATACCCCGCATATGCCCCCGCATACCGCTTAAGCGCTATTCAGTGACCTGTCCGAACGCATACGCATACCGCTTTCCTGAACCTTGCTGGTGTACCTATGATACCACATGAAAACCCTTGCCCACGTTGACATAGGAATGGTCCTCTGCTCTGGAGTCCCTATGGCTCACATGAAAACTCTGCCCTGACAACTAGAAGAATGATGGGGATCACGGACAAAATGATGGCAACATATGCACATCTGAAAATGACCACACACTCGTACGTGTCTGAAACTGGACTCGGAAGACGATCGTCGAGTCTGAACAACTGCGCATCAAACTGGGACTCGAAATCTGAACGTCGAGTCTGGAATTGCGCATGAAGAATCTAAATCTGAACTGTAGAGTCTGAACGAATGACTGGTCTGGAAATCTGAATCTGGATATGGAGAAGATATCTGAGATGACATGTGACTCTACACATACTCCCCTTTCTCTCATACTTGTAGGAAAACATGGACGTCGACCAAGTTGGGAGAAGACAAAGAGATACATAAATGGGAGAAAATAAAACAAAATAAGCCGTTACAAATTTGTCGGCTTCTCAAATCATGAATTTTGGCCGTTTCCTTTTTTACGGCTCCCTTCTTTTTGCATTTTTTAAAGCCGATCGACCTTTTTTTTTACGGCTTTCCTCTGCATTTTTTTTGCAAAACTGTGCGTACGGTTTTTTTATACGCACCGCTTTTTTTTCCTTTTCTCTCTCTGTTTTTTAACGAAGCTCCTTCTCTTTTTTTCAACTACAACCCCAGATTGACCTTTCCTCTCACTTCCTTTTTTTAACCATGCTCGGCAGGCCCCCTTGGGCTTTACAATAAATTTTTTAAAAAAAAATATAACTACCGTTCATCCCTAGGGTTCCCACGATTGGAACCCTCTTTCAAATGCCGCCGCCTGCGAGTTCCTAGGGCCCTCGGCCTGGGCGAGAGTGGGACGGGGGGCTGCTGGATTGCGCAAAGAGGAGGGCTGCGCAGGAGATCAGCAAAGAGGATCCGCCATGGAGGGGTGCAGGAGGACGAGCAGAAGGCGACACAGGGCATGGGCGCCGCCAGGGGTGCCGCTAGGGCTGGAGTCGCGATGCTCGAAGATCTGCTGGTGGGTGGTGGCCTGCAAGATGGGTCTTCGTCGACCCGTTTCCTGAAGCGTGCCGGAGGTCGCCACCTCCCTGGAGAGTTGCGATGGCGCAACAAGATGCGCGCGGGAGAGAGGTGCCTCTGGGCGGAAGAGGTTGTGCCGCCTAGGATGGAAGGCACACCGCCATCGCGCGAGGAGGTCTGAAAGCTGCGACGATGTTGCGATGGCTTGGAGGGTAGCCTTGGTGGAGGAGCTCCGCCTGGAAAGGAGCACGGGGCTCCCTCTAGGCGCGTCTCTTGGGATGCGGGCGCGTTGAGTGCACCGCCTGCCTGGGTTTCTGCCGCTGAGGACTGCAGGTGCGCGAAGATACGCTAGAAGGCATGTTGCCCGCCTGGAGTCCCTGTAGGGCTCCGCCACCTGACGCAGTTGCTGGAGATGACGAGATTTGCGAGGTAGGGTTGCGGCTAGGGCACGCACAGCCTACGCCTGAACAGAACACCGCCATTGCAACTCTAACATGAACTAGACGATATCTGAAATGCAGAGCTCACTCCAAAAAAAAATCTTCGGAATAAAAATCTTCAGAACTGTAAGAATCTCCCAGAACCACATATTGAGACTCGAACAAATAACCAACATGAAAATCCTCGAGAATCGGCCTGCTCTGATACATGTTATAAAATATGAAAAATGCGGAAGCGATAGATAAACAGAGCATAAACAAGAAACATAGAACATGGGAACACCATGATTTACGTGGAACCCTACTCCGTGAGGAGCGGGATGAAACCACGGGAGAAGCCCTTAACGGGGCGTGTTTTTCTATTCATTTTCTCAATGAGTACAGGAGGTCTTGGGGCTCCTTATATAGCCTTCCCAGAGCCTCCAAGTCCCACCATTGGGAGGTGATGCAGCATGATAGCCATTTTTATGAACATTTGTGTTATTTATCCTAGTTAGTATTTGTTTTGTTTATTTGATTTTATTGCATTCCCATGTAAAAGGCTCATTATAAAAGGCCTCTTTTTATATTTTTCCTTTGATTTCTTCTTCCCTAATTTTAGGGATTTGTTGCTCCTTTTAAGGGGGAGTGGCCTCTATAAAAGGCTCCCTTTGTATTAGTTTTTTTTAAGTTGAATTAAGAATAATTTCTCCCAACCCAAATTCTTCTCTCGGTTCTCTCTCTCTCACCTCTCCATCCCCGCGCCTCTCTCCCCGATACCCTCTCTCCCGTGCCCTAACCCCCCCCCCCCCGGCGCCGCCTCCTACCCCCAGCGCCCCTACCTCTCCTCCCCTTCCTCTCCACCGTGCCGCCCCTCCCTCTCCTCTTCGCCGCCTACCTTCTTTCCCCCCCTTTCCACGCCGCTAACCCTCCGCGCCGCCTTTCCCCACCTCCCAGCGCCGCTCGCTTTCCTCCTACACGCCGCCAGGTACCCGCCCCTCCTCCGCCATCGTGCCCCGCGCCGCTCGCTCCTTCCCACCGCCGCCAGGCACCCCGCACCTCCCCGACCATCTCGCCCAGCGCCGCCCCCCCCCCCTTCCAACACGCCACCAGCACCTCGAACCCGCCAGAACCTCATCTCCCAACCCCCAGCCGATCCCAACGCTGCTGCCAACTGCGCCCCGCCAACCTGGGGGCCCGAAACCCGCCCGGAATCAGCCCGCCGTGTCTGACCAGATCTGAAGCGCGCCAACGAACTCTTGCTGGTTGTGGTATGAGCGTATTTTTCCACCGTTATTCCACCATATAAAGTTAGCATTGTGGCCTGTGATATTGCTTGTTTGGTTTGGTGATTTATTAAGATTCCTAGGCTACAAACATCGCTATTTAATTCCTGTAACCTTTGTCTACTTGATTGCCTAAACTTGTGGATAGTAATCGGTGTTAAATCGTGAGTAACCTGCCAATTTTTGTTGTTGATTTTGGTTTGTCATGCACCATTTATCTCGTTCATCAATTTGTTTCAATAGTTCCATTGCGTGTTTCGTCATTTAGGTTAATGCACGCATAGGTTGCATCAATTTGGTATCAGAGCCTCACGATTCTGCATTTCGTCTGCATCCCATTTATTTGTTGCATATAAAAAAAAACCACAAAACAAAACCCTAGGATATCCATGGCCGACAAACCTAGTGGCTCTGAACCCCCCAACAACACCCCACACCCTGAACTATCACTGGAATCCCTAGCTGCTCACATGCAACACAAGGAAAAAATGATTGACCAGATGTGTGGACAAATTGCTACCTTGAATAGTCGTATGATAGGCAACGATCTTACTGATGAAACTCTCAACAAAGGTCGACGCACTCACCGGAAATCACACTCCCGGAATAGCACTTCCCGAGATTCTAGTTCTTCTACTTCTGACGGACATGTTAGTGACTATCATTCACAGGAGAGTGAACAAGAAGAACCCAAAGAATACACCCCTTTCCTCCCCAAGACTCCAGACCCCATACACCTTTGGCTATACTCCGCAGACTAATGGTGAACGTCAATTTCCACCACGAAATGGACCCAAGTCCGACGATGGATTGGGATCGGGGTATCCGTCTCGACGTCCCGGAATTTGACGGAGGACGAGATCCTGACGTTATGCGTGCATTAGGAGGTATGGGACTAAACACAGGATGGGGGTAAATGGATCTTCTCCAGGATCCATTTACCCCTGCTACAACTCAATGGGCGCACATAACAATACTCCAACAGTTGTGAAGTGTATCCAGAGGTGTGGGGATCTTGATCTTGGGAGTGAAAGGGGTGTCATCTCTTGGTCATTCTTCGCTTTCTTGTGATTGATAATTGCAAACAAGTCCATCAGAGGTAGATGAGCTAGAGTCGTGGGAAGTGTTACTCCGGGAATGTGGTCTCCGGTGAGTATGTCGGTTTTTGTTTGGCGTCTCATTGCTATGATGTTTCTCTAGCATTTGACAATTGAGGGTGGCAACTTGTCCGCATACTTGTTCGTATAGTCGTTGCATGTATTGCATTTGAGCAGCTAGGGATTCTAACGATAGCTCAGGGGTGTGAGGTGTAGCTGGTTTTAGAAGTAGACGATTTTCGACCATGGGAATCCTAGGGTTTCTACTTTCTTTTGTTTTGGGATTTTTTTTGTTCTCTTTTTTTTGGTGTTTTTGTTTTGTGTGTTTTTTTATGCAATGAATAAATGGGATGCAGACGAAATGCAGAATCGTTATGCTCTGATTCCAAATTGATGCAACCTAAATGAGTAATGAACTAAATGGTGTTCCTAACAATTGAAAACTAAGGACTAAATGACGAACACAAATAAGGTGATATGCGATGCGCAAAAATCAGCAACAAATGAGAGCAATGACTCGAGTTCTGGCACCAGTTTCTTTCACAATTTAGGGCAAATCGATTAGTTAATGATTAATGGAAATAAATAACGATGATGCAGTTTAGAATCTCAATAAATCACCAAACCGAATAGCAATATCACATGCCACAATACTAAGTTTATATGGTGGAATAATATGTGGAGAAAAACGCTCATACCACAACCGGCAAGGGATTGTTCGGCGTGCTTCAAATATGATCGTCGACCGTGGAAATGTGATTGCGGCTGCAAGTAGTTGTGCACAGTAGCGGCGGCTCAGCGGCTATGTCGAGGGAGGGGAAGAGTTTTTCGAGGTGGAAAGGCGCGGCGATGGAGGGTAAGGGACTGGCAGGAGGCGGCGGTGACGAGTTGAGGTTGCGGGAAGAGAGGTGCGGGAGAAGAGAGGGGAACAGGGGGCGGTGTGGGGAAGAAGGTTGGCGTGGAAGGCTTTGCGGCGGGGTGGCGGCGAGGCGGGGCGACGTCGCGAGGTCGGCGCACGGGGAGGGTGGGTGCGGTGCTGGCAGGGCACGAGATTTGGGGGTGGGAGGCGTAGGTGGGGAAAGGGAGGGACGGAGGCGGCGATGGCGTGGGGAAGTGGGGAACGGGAGGGCGGCGAAGAGGAGAGGAAGGGGCGGGTCAGCGGGGCTGGAGAGGCGGCTGCCCGAGCGGGGGAGCGAAAGAGAGGCGGCGGCGGGGGAGTTAGGGTTGCGGGAAAGAAGGGTATCGGGGAGAGGGCGCACAGGATGGAGAGGAGAGTGGGGCTGCGGGACCCGTGAGGGAGAGAGAGAGAGAGGAAAAGAATAAGTGAGGAAAAAATATTTCATTCAAACTTAAACCCAACCCTAATACAGGGGGCCTTTTATAGAGGTTAATTCCCCCCAAAATAAGCAACAACTTCCTAAAATTAGGAAAAGAAAGAAAACAAAAAAAAGAAAACATAATAAGGCCTTGTATAATGAGCCTTTTACATAGGAAATAAATAAATAAAATAAACAAAACAAATGATAAATAAAATAAACAAAATAAATGTTCACTAAAATTGTTATCATGCTGCATCAGTTTGCCGGGACTGAGACTGGGGTTGGGAAAGAAGGTGCAGTGGGAAGGGGGGTCTTGGGTGTGTGTGTGGCGAGAAGGGGCCTGGAGGTGACGCTGGGGCAGGGAAATTCGTCGCAGGGATTGCGGGGGTGGCAGAAGGGGCTGAATGTGGGGCTAGAGGGGGTCTGCGAGCGGGCTGCGGATGGGTCGTAGATCAATTTCCGCGTCGTTTTCAAGTCTGAAAATACCTGGACAACAAGCAGGTCGACCCTTTTTTCTTCCCCAATGGCCTGGACTGCGAGCAAATCATCATTGGCGGTGTTTTCTCCTGACACGGTCTGGACAGCGAGCAGGTTATTGTTGTTGCCATTTTTTCCATCCACAACGATCTGAACAGCGCACAAATCATCGACGACGGCAAGATTTTGCTCGTCGTCAACTTGTACCATAAAAATATAAATGTTGTACCATGAGTCTATCCATTATTGAACCTTGATGCTTGTCCGGAGCTGGAGCATGCAATTCTCAACTTGGACAAACAAAAAAATCTTAAACTCACAATACAAGATACTACGGACAATATCAACACAACGCTATAACTGTCAGATGTTTTCGAGGATGCTGCTCCTCGTGCCATGCAGGTGAGGAGGAACAAATACGCTGGAGTATGAGCCAAACTGAATCTCCCTCGTCTGATAGCATGTGCTCTGTACTATGTCTACTAGTCACTACAACTGAAAAATGAATTTCTACTTGGAGAACTCTGGTCCGCCACATCATGTGGATAATTGCTCAATCTTTGAAAGGGTCGAACTAAATAAGCTGTGGAGACAATCTTCGTCGAAATCCACAGTCATGGATAATGGAGTCTGAAAAGTTTCCTCGTCAGAGAATTGGGTCTCTCCCATATTGGCTCAACGAATGGGATCTCTTCTCTGAAGTCCCTATGAAACCAAATGAAAATCCTAGCTCACATGGCATAGGGAATGTGATCTCTACTCTGGAGTCTTTATGGAACACATGAAAAGTCTAACCAAAATAAAAAGATGGGGACCATACAAAAGATGGCAAACATGTGCACATCTGAAAAGGAGTCTCTCTCTGAAGAACTCAAAGAAAATGGGTCACTCAAATATGGAGTGCCTCGAACTTGGACTCCGAACCAATCCGTGGAGTCTGAAACTGAACTGCAGTAAAGTTTGAAAACTGAACTGTAGAGTCTGACAATCTAGCTGGCCAGAAGAATCTGAAGCCCAACCTGTGACTCTCCACAATACTCCCCTTTCTCACAAACTGGTCGAAAAACAATGATGTCAACCAAGTTGGAAGAAGACAATAAAATGGAGATGACAAAAAAACCAATAAGTCGTCACATTTTTCTCAGCTTTTTTTTCTCAAAAAAAGTTTTTTTTCAAATAAGTCGTTCATTCATTTTTTATGGCTCTTCATTTTCTTTTTTGCAATTATCTCCTTGGCTATTTTTCCCTTTTTTAATAACCAACTCATCTCTCATTTTTCCCGCGTACGATTTTTTGTGTGCACCTTTTTTTTTTCAAAAGATATTTTTTTGAAACACAGAGGGCCCAATTGGGCTTGAAAAATAGGCCTCTTCCCTCTTTTTTTTTTGCTTGGCCCCCTTTTTGCATTTTTTTCGGCCCAGTTGGCATGTTAGGAAGAGATGCCCTATTTAGGGTTCCCTATCGAGGAACCCTTCTCATCACGAAGCTCCCCCTTGGGCTCTGCTCATAGTTGCAGAGGAAGCCACCACCAAGAGGGGGATGTTGTCTGGAGGTGACGCCGTGAAGATGAGGGTATGAGAAGGAGGCTGCTTGATGCGACATCGCCGCCAACTGGGAAGAGGAATCGGTACCGCCATCTGGAGGGGTATGCTTGGACCAAGTATGGGACAAGCACGCCACCTGCAACATGGAGGAGTTGGGGTTGCGTGAGGCCTGCGATCGGGTTGGGTTACCCATCTGGAGGGGTCCGCCTGGAACAAGTATGGGAGATGTGTGTCGCCTGCGCGATGGAGGAGCTGGGGACCTAATGATGCAGCGTGACCCCAAATTATAGGGCCACATTTATTTAATTAATTATTAGTCAATTTCATTTACGTTTTTAGCGGTCGTAAGGGCTAATAAATAATTGAGATCGCATGTGATCTCAACGTTTATTTCGTAGATTTAATTGCAATTTTGGTCAATTAATTGGATTGGAGTCTAATTAGAGTAATTAGGGGTCAATTGAAAGTTGTTAGACTCCAATTAGGATAAAGTTAGTTGTCAAATTTTGATTTTGTTTACTATTTTTGTAAACCCGTCTCTCCTATATAAAGAGAGGGTAACCCATTGTTTTATTCAGTGAAGTATTAATGAAAATTTGAGATTTATCTCATTATCCCTCTCTCTCTCTCTTCTCCCTCCGCGGTCTTCGCGTTCTTCTTCTTCAACCCCTCGTTACCGACGAGAGTTCTCTTCTCAACCCTCCATATTTCTCTTCTCAACCCATCTCGTTCTTCTACCAAATATCCACCATAAAAAAATTATCATTATTTTGTCGACGCCGACTTTCAATCCGCATCAATTGGTATCAGAGCATGGATATCGAATCGTTCCTACGATTCGACGATCCTGTCGACTATTGGTGTTCGAAGTTCGGTCTCCGCCGCCCATCTCATGATCCGTATCGTTCAAAGAAGTTCCATCAGCGACTTATATCATGCATCAAGGTGCACCATGGTTGGACGCTCTAACCGACGAAGATCTCGCCGGCCACGACGAAAAGCTCGCTGTCCACGAGGAATCCGTTGCTGTCCAGATCGTTTTAGAAGGAAAAATCAATGAATCGGCCGCTGTCCAGCACGTTCCAGAACCAAATCCGTCGCCAGAATCGACCCCGCTGCCCCCGCCAACCATTCCGGCGCCACCCCAGCCTTCCCAGGTACCTCTCCTGCCCTCCCCGACCCGCGCGGCCGTCAGCCCCACCCCGACAACCCCTCCGACAACCCCATACCCCCCCACGGCTCCACCTCCGACCACAGTCCAGCACCCTCCTCTCGACCATCCCCTCCCTCTCTCCCCGATATCTCCCTTTCCCTCCCCGTAACCCTAACCCATTCCCCCCTACCGCCACCGCTTACCCTCCTCCTCCCCGCCGGCTTCCCCTGCGCCCTTCCCTTCCATCCCTTCTCTTCCCCTCTCAATACCGCACCCGCCCCTTTCCCTGTCTCCCTTGCGCCGTGTGAGGCAGCACTCCTCCATTACCAACCCCTCTGCACGCCCCCGCAGAACCCTGCTCACCCTGCAGCGTCATCATTCCAACCCTCGCGCCGCCCCTCGCGCGGGCTGCTCACTACTAACGGCGCCGCCCCGAGCCATCAGGCACCTCTCGCGCCCCCGCCGGCTATCCACGAGCCGACCACCGCGCGCGGCCTTGACCATGTCCCCGCGCCTCTCCGACGCCGCAACACCTCCCGCATCCAGCCATCGCGCAGCTGCCGCCTTTTGTTAAGGAAGAAGGAAGCCCTATCGAGATTTGGGGGAACGACATCCCTGGAATTGAGGGAATGGATATTGAATTGGAAAAATTGCAAAATTAAATCCCCCAAGTCCTCTATTTACAGAAAGGTCCAGAACATTATGGAAAGAGAGAAAAACAAAGGGGTGCGAAAATTGCGGCCACACCCCCGGCGGCCGAAATCTTTAAAGAACAGGGCTGAAATTGGGAAATCAAGGGTCCCTCCTTATCCAAATAGGACTAGAACCTTGGGTTTTTCCTATATAAGGACCCCATGGCTTCATTCCTTAGCCACATCTCCTCTTCTCCTCTCCTTGTGCCATTGCTTAATTATGGCTTCTCCAAGGACCATATGCTCATGCCACACCAATTTTTTGAGCATCATGGGAAGAAGACAACGATCAAGACGACGCCACCGTGCGCACCGCATATGTTCTTCACCCACGACAGCCGCGCCTTTCCCCGCCCGCACAAGGTTTCCGCCGTTCGCTCCACATCAGTTCTTCAGAAGACGACGGAATGCGCCGAATCATCCTCCAAGCCTACAGTTCACGCAATTCGTCAGGAGCCGAATTTTTAAAGCGGTGGAGAGTTGATGCAGCGTGACCCCAAATTATAGGGCCACATTTATTTATTTAATTATTAGATAATTTCATTTACGTTTTTAGCGGTCGTAATGGGCTAATTAAATAATTGAGATCGCATGTGATCTCAACGTTTATTTCGTAGATTTTAATTGCAATTTTGGTCAATTAATTGGATTGGAGTCTAATTAGAGTAATTAGGGGTCAATTGAAAGTTGTTAGACTCCAATTAGGATAAAGTTAGTTGTCAATTTTGATTTGTTTACTATTTTTGTAAACCCATCTCTCCTATATAAAGAGAGGGTAACCCATTGTTTTATTCAGTCAAGTATTAATGAAAATTTGAGATTTATCTCATTATCCCTCTCTCTCTCTCTTCTCCCTCCGCGGTCTTCGCGTTCTTCTTCTTCAACCCCTCGTTACTGACGAGAGTTCTCTTCTCAACCCTCCATATTTCTCTTCTCAACCCATCTCGTTCTTCTACCAAATATCCACCATAAAAAAATTATCATTATTTTGTCGACGCCGACTTTCAATCCGCATCACCTAAAGTGGAACTCCATCTCACAGAATCTTACGAGTCAATCTTAGTCTCTTGCAAAGACACCGCATCCACCTTCCACGTCGCAAGCAAGGAACCAACCGCCATTCTCTTCTCCGGTTGGCCCAACCATGCACATTCCATGTTAGGAGCTTCATTGGGATACCGTGGGGAACTACCATTCGCCAACACTGCTTTGAATTCAGTGAGATGAGGCCCTAAAGTGGAACTCCATCTCACATAATCCCATGAGTCAATCTAGATTTCTTGCAAACATACACGTCCATCTTCTACGTCGCAAGTAGGGAACCAACCGCCATTCTCTTCTCCGATTGGCTCAGCCGACACACATTCCATGTTAGGAGCTTTAATAGGATGTTGTGGGGAGACCCCTGCCACCGAACCCACACTCTTTGTGCGATCGCGAGCTCAAATAGCCTCTAACCCTAGCTCCCAACTGCGAAAACGGATGAATCGTTAGCAACCTCTGCACCACATGGACAACGTTGGCATCCCTACACCATCCCTCCTTCGAGCTCTGTCCCATCCACCACAACAAGCCCCTCTTCCAATCTTCCACCCCAACCTCATAGCCCTCGAAAGCCCCCTCCTGCACCATCCCTCCTTCAAGTGTTCAGAAGAGGGACAACCGGACAGCAGAGTGGAGAAGAAGCGATGAACGTGGAAGCAGTGAGGGCAAAGAGAAAAATGTGATCGTGGTGAGCGGAGTGCTACCTTTATCAGAGGGGGCGTCGGGAACGCTCGGTCGGGTTAGGGGACGAGACTCGAGGATGTCGAGATGAAGGGAAGGGCCTTTGCTCCTTAGAGCATTCCAAGGTGGAAGAGTCAAACTTCGAAGGCCAGGGGCATAGAGGATCGATGGTTCTTCCAGTGTCGCCATGTTGATCATCTGTCCAAGGTTTGCTCGACACGAGAACATTTTCACTTTTGGTGCGGTCGTTCAGGTCATAGCAGGCAGGACTTCTTGGTGAGAGGGTCCCAGTCGAAAAGAAGGCCCAACAGGAGCTCTTGATCGATACGGAGTTGGGTGCACTTCTATATCAGCTCTCAAAGGAGGCGGTGGTGGAGCAGCCTTTGGACAGGATATGGTGGGGGAAGGGAATGTGGAGGAGTTGAAAAGGATTCATGAAAGCTTAGATGTGGTGAGGGAGTGCAGCACTCTTATTGATGTGATATGGTTGCCGAGGAGTTTGCTATGTGTGAGGGGTTTATCAGCTAGTGGGGCGAAAGGAGGTGCTTGCGGGTACACTAGAGGGTTGTCTGTCATTGCCGGGGTAATACTTGATGGCGAAAGGCCACGATTTTTGGATTGTGGTTCGGAGAGTGGTGGTCAGGTGTGGAGGATGAAGGTGAGAAGGGTTTCTTTGCGATGTCAGGTGGAATTGCTTCGGGAGGCCTTTGGAGCATATCCGTGAGGCAATGGAAATGTGTTGCTCTGATCTGCAGCTGGAAGAGGACTCGGAGGTGGTGGTACAGTTGCAGGCATGGAAGGACATATCGATATCGGTATAGATATCGATACCATGTTGATACCGATATATCGTCGATATATAAGCGATATATCGACGCCATATCGCCGACATCGGGATTCAGCTCGCCTATTTTGCGTGCCGATACCCGATATCGGACATATCGACGGCATATCGGTGACCTGTCGATACTAATATATCGCCGATATATCACCGATATATCGGGATTGGATACGGCCTTCCATGGTTTGCAGGCAATCAGGCCTCTGTCTCACATGCATGTGGATTTGAGGATAAAGTGGAGGTGCGTGCCGCTTTGGATTGTGGTGATGGAGGAACAAGCTGGTAGCAAAGATCTCCAGGAACATTGTGGCACTACAATGAAGCTTCCGATTGTCATCAGGGAATCTCGAAGGCTGGATCTCGCTACGGGAATTCTGGCAGTCACGAAATCAACGGGCAGCGAAAGTGTGACGTCCAAAAGCCTCGCTGGGAGCCATAGCACCACAAAGACGTTTCTTGATGCAATGTTATTTGGATCTTCAAATGAGGCATCGGGCTCAGGTATTCCTTTTAACCCAATTGCTTATCCAAGTCTGGAGGACTTCTCAAGTCGCTCTTTGCCAAATTTGGGTGCGATATCAAGCCCGGTTATGAAGCCGGATCCTGATGATTCAATGGGCTTCGACTTTTCCAGTTCAGACATTAGTTTTGACCCGATTGAGCACTTGCTACCTTCTGCCTCTTGGGATTTCAACTGTGAGTTTCGGGAGGGACCTTGAGGACTTCTGTTGGGTTTTCGTCGACTTCATTTCTTGCAACATCGGGAGCTTCTTTCTCCCCTGCTCCTGGGACTGACTTCTGAGTTGTGGCGGTGTTGTGCGTGAAGCTGTGCGGCCAGTGGGAGGTGCTACTAGGTCAGGGGCTGAGGGCGGAAGTGAGAACGGCATCGTGGGGAGGAAGGCCGGAAGGGTTTCGAGCCAGGTTTGAGTGTGGCAATGCTGAAGAGGGTGGTGGTGTAGGGATGCAACCGGATACGGATATATCTGTATCCGTCCGCTACCGAATCCGCTTTTAAGCGGATACGGATATACATTTAGGACTTTAGCGGATACGGATACGGATACGAATACGGATACTACTTTTAAAGTTTTTGCGGATGCGGATTCGGATTCGGATACGGATACCATTATAAAATTTTTTCCGGATACGGATACGGATATATATATATATATTTTTCACGGATACGGATCGTATTGTCCATATTTTCAGTAATATTTCAGCTTCACAAATGTTTTGCAAGCCTCAATGTAGCTCTGACACGAAATTGTATCTCATCATGAAATGTCAAAAAAAGTAAATAAACTTTTATAATTTATCATAATGTCGTTTCATGAAATATACCATATCACCTTTATCTTATTAGTTGGTTACAATATTACAGTATTACCTATATTTTAAAAATATTTCAAAGGAAGACAGAGGTATGTCATCATAGAATTTAATTATATGCTCTTCAATTTATTTCATTCAATATTTTAATTTATTTTCTTATTTATTATGTAGCATTGTAAGTTTATTGAATTTAGGGTTAGTCGTCCATCAATTACAAGTTCGTAAAGACATCATTTTTAATTAAGAGTATGAGGAGACACTTAATATTTATAGGATAATCCGTATCCGTTTCTTAAATATCCGTATCCGAATCATGATTATCCGATTCCGAATCCGTATCCGTATTTAAGGATACGGTATTCAATTTTTGATATTCGTATGATATCCGTATCCGTATCCATATTTTGAAACGGATAAGGATATGGTAATACCTTATATCTGTATCCGTACCGTTTGCATCCCTATGGTGGCGGCTTCTCGTCGTGTGAAGACAAACGGAGAACCCGAGTGTGAGGGCTCGGAGAAGCATGTTCAAGATGAATTGTGTCATCACTGGGTGACTTGTGGTTCATGGCAGCAGTAGGTGATCTTCTGCAACCGTTAATGCGCCTCTAAGTATAACCTGAGCGTGGTATAGCATGCACTGGAAACAGGCACTGTATAACAGGCAAAATAACTATGCTGAACTACTAACAAGCACCTAAAAACAAAACTTGCCACAGATGTCGAAAAATATGATGTAAAATACGAAGTGACACAAAACAAAAATATAATACAACTGAAAATCAACATACCTCTTTTAATTCATCCTGATCAAAGTCCTCTATTTCAGGGATATAAACGGCAGATTTACCATTTGCTGCACGTCTGCCTCCCTTCTTCTTATCCTTCTCAGATTTTTCATCAAGAGGATATTTGGCATTATCATGCTCCAATAAAGAAAGAAGCTCTTTATTTATCATTTCGTCGGCCTGTTCCATTGGTGTAGGAGGAACAAAAGAGCTTTTATCTTCACCAACTCTCATCAATAAATTTCTAAGGATGTCCAATGAGGCAACTGGAGGCCTCGGGAGCTCCCTCTGCAATACTTTTGACCTCTTCTTAAGTAGGACTTCTTGCCTCGCTTGTTCCTCAGCATTTTCTCTAGCAATTCTGTCAGACATGTCTTCTTCAATCTTCTCTTCTGGTTCTTCAGGTTCCTCAGGAGTTGGCCGGATCACAATCTGATATTCATTACTAGGCTGTGGAAGAGAACTTAAACCAGATCGAAGATTTCTCTTCAGCTCAGCCTGCCTACGGAGTTCAAGTTTAGCATTGTCTTGCAAGTCCATATCTTCATTTATGTGAAGTTCATCTCTCATAGGTGTTCCCCTCGGAGTCATGCCAACAGAGTAGCCATCTCTAGATGGAGTCATTCCTATTCTAGGAGTAAGACCCATTGGACCAGGAGAAACTAAAGGAGTGGCCATGGGATTTGGCGTCCGGATCTCCTTTTTTCTTGGTGTCACACCTGAAAAATCAGAAGGGTGCAGTTCAGGATTATCCCCACCAAGAAGAGGTGTCTGAGCCTCCCTAAGCCGAGCAAGGTTCTCTGCTTCCATCATAACAGTATCTACGTTCCCACCAGGAGTCCTTTGGGGAGTTCTCAATGACGTCATACCAAGCCTAGGAGTCTGAGAATAGTTGGCAAGAAGTGCTCGAGTGGCTCCACTCCCTTCAGCAAGATCATCGTTTCCAGAAAGGAGATCACTTGCATAACCCATTTTGGCAATCTCCTCCAATTCATGATCTGAAATTTGAGGAGGCGGAAGCATCAATTTTGCCCTCTTCCTAACCGCTTCGGGATCGTTGAGCTTATTTGCCTGCAGTATTGCAGATGGTGCATCTTGCCTTTGAGCAATTTTATTTCTAGCAACATCCTGCTTTCTTAGCTGAGCTTCAACATCAGCTCTTCGTTTCCCTTCAAGTTCCTCAATAGTAGTAGGAAATTTGGGCTGCTCCACAGGTCTTTCCTCATCTGCTGTATCAAAAAAACCAGGTGGGGGCCTTTTCTCAAAGGGTATCTCAGCATTGTAATCAATCCCTCTTCTTTTCCTCTTCCGCAACCTAGTCTCAATGCCAGCTGCCTTCAACTCCCTCCTCTTTTGTAAGGATGCTAGCCTTCTAGCTTCTTCAAGCTGCTTTTCTCTGGCCTTCCTCTTTGCCTTTTTGCCTCTTGTATTCGCTAACCTAGCGCGTGCCTCTGAAAGCATTTCCTTCTCATCTTCATCCATATCAACCGGATCAGGACGGGCAGGCTTAGACTCTGGATTGGGGTCAATCTCTCCAGGTCTTAACTTTCTTGGGTCATCACTTGGTTCATAATTCTCATCCTTAGCACAAGCCGCATCAAGAAGCTTCTCATAGCGCTCCAGACATTGAGATGGCGTCCTACCCACAATTGGTGCAATCGTTCTCCACTGAGTTGGCATCAGCCGTGCCAAATGCAGTAGCTTTTCATCTTCCTCCCTTGTCCACTCTGTCTGCAAGAAAAAGACGTGTAAATTTGTTAGCCATGTACAAGCTCAATCATTCATATAAAGCTGCTAAATAGCTCCTGTGAAAGATGAACATGCAAATGTCCACACAAAAATAGCTTCAGTAGACATGTGGCTCGTACCCATGCATACAGAAATTCACAGGTATATACTGCACCAAATCCAGGAAACTTATAAAACACAGTACAAACTTGAAGACATGAGTCTGCACATAATTTCATCCATAAAAACATAGAGAATAACCAACAAGTGGTTATGGGTCTGGTCATTCTATGAAGAAAGTCCAGCCAGAAGAAACAGAGTCGAGTTATATGGCTAATTAACTTCATTGAAGCAAGCAACAACCCCGTCTTTTCTCAACGGTATTTAGAGTTTAAATAACAATTTGATTTCAAAGTGATCCCAGTCAAATGCTAAGTGCATATCTTCTACACAACAAAGATCCATTCTGCACTCAGCAAATCCATTCCTGCTCTGTAAAACATGGAGAGCATGAGACACCAAAAATCACATCTGCACAGTTATAATCATATCCATTCTGCACAGTTATTATCGAATCATTAATCCAGATTAAACCCTCGGTAGAAAGCAAGCTCCATGCCCTCTCCTTGCTTTCCCCAGCCAGAGTACAATCTACATTTCTAATCACGCACCCAGCCAAGAAAAAGGGTTACCCTCAATTCTCTAATCGGTGCTAATCTTTCAATCTAAATAGTGCAATAACAATTATTTTGTGGATATTCCACATTTAGGGGAGACTATTCTAGAAACATATCAAAAAGCAAGCTCTTTTCCCACATAGCAACGTCAGACATGTGATTTTTTATGCCAAACATATATATCCCAGATTTCTAAATCATCTTGTGCTCAACCATAAGGTTATAATTTCTTTTAGGGCAGGGTCACTGGAAGCTGCCACAAGTATGCTTAGGAGAGGAGCCATAAGCCTTCAAAAAAATCTACATTCCAGAGAAACTCCTACAAACGAACTCTTCAAATCCATGAATTTCTGATCCATTATTTTATAATTTTGTAGCCAAATAGCCCCAAGAAACAACATAATTCCCCATTATTTCTACTCAACGTTTCCAGGACTCGTCAATGGGTACGTGTTTGTAATGATAAAAGAAGTTTTACAGAGAAATCGTATTTAAGAAGGCTGAACATGTATTAACACTTCCTACTGCCAAATGACATCCTGATAGACATTAAGGGTGGTTGGAGTATCTAATGCTATCTATTTGAAATGATTGAGCATAGGAATTTGGTAGACTTCATGCAGCATGAGTAAACTTGAAAGGTCGATTTCTTGAGACTTAGAGCACCATCTCTAGGATGCAACTCTGTCAGGTCATGAGATTGACGGAGCTCAGCTCCCAAATATTTGACATGATTGGATGAAGCGATTTGTGACAATGGCCTCTTCAGTACTGGCCAATAGTAGACCACAAGAGAGGGGATGCATCCCATTTGGGGATTACCGGATTAGATGTAGATGAGCTTCATTCTTGCATTTGATGCTTGAACCCCAACAGCTTCTCCAGCCAGTGAGAAGTGGGTCTTGTTCTATGAATGCAAATTCATATGACGATGAACTATTTCATTAGCTAATGAAGAGAAATTGTTTTATGGAAAGAGGATTAAGGAACGAGGAACATGGTAGTACTAGTTGGCATTTGCGGAGTGTTTTCACTTTCTGGACTTTAAATCAACAGGCAAAGTCGGATTTTATTGTTGTTGGTCAATGATCACATGAAACTAAACAATGCAATAGGCTATTGGTCAAATTAGCTGGAACCCAACTGAAACAAGAATGTATTTTAGAACATAGTTGAGAAAATGCATTGAATTTTTTTTGCAAATCCAACGGATGAGAGATTAGTGATTCTCTATAAAAATTATTCCACGGGAAAAGAATTATTACAATATCAAATTGCATCGTCCCATACCATGGACCTTCAGTGATAATAGACTGAATGACATTCTCACTAGCCGGTATAGAAAGCACCTCAATCCTCAGCATCCAAATTGTCCAAAAAATCACTCTTCTCAAGTACACCGACCGATGACATTGTCTCCTATGTTCTTGAAAGTAGTGCCAAAAGGTAATAAAAAGGCATGTTAAGCCAAGGAATATCAAGTCAAAAGGCAGTTGAAAAATAAGTGGTCAACCTCATCCTCCCTATTGTTACGAAAGGATAAACAAGTGTCCCTCGAACTAGCGCAACGCTTCATGTAAACATTGATCGCTCTTTCTACTAAAGTGCCATATAAGGATCTTGACTTTGATCTGTGTTTGACCCCTTCAAATGCATCTCATATCAGGAATACTCTTAAAGCAGTTGCATGTAGAGCGAGAAATAGTTAAGCTCTAAATGTCTTAGGATCCACACCTGTACACTCCATTTCCAAAATCTTGCATGCGAATTATTGGGATTCCCTCCTATAACATCCGGGTCCGAATAAACCCGAATAGAGCCCGTTTGATTCAACAAAATCATCAATCAATAGTAAATAACCTAAATCGATCTATTGATCATAAATCAAAAGTCATTCGGTCGCAATCGAACATCCGGATCCGAATAAACCCGAGCCTGACCCAATTAGGGTCCGTTTGATTCAACAAAATTATCAATCAATAGTAAATAACTTAAACCGATCAATTGATCGTAAATCAAAAGTCATTCGATCGCAATCGACAAAAAGTCAATCGCATCGTAATGTGTGCCACAGAAAAGCCACGACGCAAATTCAAAAACCGCGAAACAAACTGAGACCGTTACAAAATCCGATTCTACAAAATAAGATCAACTGAATCAATCGTTCGTCAATCGAAGGTCATTTGATATTTTTAAATCACAAAATTTAACAAAAAAACCAAAACTGTATCTCGAAAATTTCGAGGATGCAAACCCGATCAAAAGTATATTAATATTATACTCATATTGATCGTCGTTTAGAGACGATCAATTTGAGATATTGCGTATCAAAATCCAAAACTCGAGGTACGATTACGGTCAACTTTAAGTATGACCAATAAAGAGAGATTTTGAATAAAAATAATAAAAATAAAATTTAAATTTTCTGTAGCAGACTGTTTGTTCTGTTGCAGATTTAAAAAAGTATTAATAATTATAATTATGACATCAGCAACTGACATCAGCCTACTAATGTCACTGTTGATGTCATGGCTGATGTCATGGTTTTAAAAAATTTAAAAAAAAAAGGAGAGGAAGATTCCACGAAGGAACCTCCCTTCTCTTTTTCTCCAACTTCTCTCCAATTCCAACGTTGAAGCCTTCTTCTTCTTTCCTTTATACGCCCCCCCCCCCACACCATTTCCAACAAAACCCTCCTTTCCATATTTTCTCCCTGTGCTTTTTCTCATTTCTAACCGAAGGATCTCCTCGTTTCCTTCTCTATTTTGACCGAAAATTGTTGCACACAACAACCTTGCTGTCCCTTTCACCAGGAAGCTATTCCAGCAAGTCCAGTGGATGATGTTGTTTCTCCAAAGCAGCAGCTCACTGCTGGAAATTCCCCTTAGTAGCTACTGTGCATGCTACAGCAAGATCAAATTCTCCAAGTTGAAGATCTAATTAGGTACAAACATCAACCCTTCTCTTTGTTGTCATACATGAACATTCCAAAACCTCTTTCTATTCAAGTACAAGTATCTCCATTCAAATATATGTCCTTTGTCTATTAAGTGCATGATGATATTATGTAATAGAAAATTCTGTTATAGTAGAACCTGGGATTTAAGTTTTGAATGGCATTTTTACGAATGTGCATCTTCCTGAAAATTATACACCGACTAAATTATAGTTTTGGGTATTACTAAGTGTTGGAGTATTATATTGTGCGTCACTTATATTATAGATGGGTAAATGGATCTCTCCAGGATCCATTTATCCCATCCAGAATTTAGTCCCACGTCTACCAGTTTCGAGATGTGGAGACTCAATGGGGGTTATATATAGTCCCCTACAACCCTTGTATTCGGATGAGAAAGTTCAATAGACTATCTACCCCTTTGAGGGCATCTCCCATGATTTCATCCTGCTCCTTAAGGAGTAGGGTTCCACGTTAAAATCTCGTGTGTTCATTCCAAGTTTTATTTCTTCATTCTGATACGCTTCTGCATTCCTATTTTCTAACATGATATCAGAGCGGGTTGATTCTCTAGGATTTTCTTTATGTTATTTATTTCTATATTCGAGATTTGATTCTAGGATTTCTATTAAAAACCTAATTATGTTCTTGGAAGATTAATTTGAAGATCTATTGTCTATTAAAATCCATGTTCCATGAATCATCAAGTTTTCGAGATATCTTTGTTTGGATTTTCTGGAACCCTAGGATTCATGTTCTCGATCTCGTTCGGTCGATCATGGCAGCAGCATCTTCAAACTCAAAGCAGAAGCCCCATGTTGCGACCTCAAGGCGCATCTCCTTCGACTTCATGCGCAAGCCAACCTCTCCAGGCGATGCGCGAGCATTCTCTAACATGGGTTTCGATCGAAACCCCAAATCCATATCCAGACAGATGTTCATCCACGCAAGATCAGAAAGAAGACGGAGCAGCAGAAATCCAGGCGACAGCGATGCTCAATCATGACTCCAGACGGAGCCTCTTCCATGTAGTCCCAATCTCTGCTGCCCTTTACTAGATTCGGGGTGGAGGTGCACCTCCACCTCCACGCTCTTCCACCTCAAGCCCCATGGCGACGCCTCTCCCCTACACGGTTCCCAGCGATGCATCGCCAAGCCCCCAGGCGCGCGAGAGCAAGGCAGAGGCCCCCGTGGCTCCCAGTGGCGCACCTTCGAGCCCTCAAGCCCTCGCACAGTCGATGCGAGGGGACCTCCAGTAACAGAATCCAGGCACTCCCATGGTGCCCTCCTGCGCAAGCGACGCACAGCTTCCCCCACGGGTAGCGGCGGCGCTCCCGTGTCGCAAAGGGAAAGGGGGCCTCATGCGTGGTTGAGGGTTCCCACGATGGGAACCTTAACTGGGGCCCGACAGTGTAAATAAAAAATATATTTGCTTGGGTTTGGGCCCAGATGTGGACTGATATTTGAAAAAAAAAGGAGAGTGGGGGTCATATTAAGAAAAGGAGAAGCAGTTGGGCGAATTTTTAAAAAAAGAAAAGAGGGAAGTGATAGGTCATTTGGGCCGTAATCAAAAAAAAGAAAAAGAAAAAAATTTCGAAAAAGGTACGTATAAAGAAAAAGTCGTACGCATGTTTGCAGAAAAAAAATTGGAAAAAAATGTGAGAAGAAAAGCTTTAGAAAAAAAATGATACAGGTTATTTAAAAAAAATTACTGACGGCTATAAAAAATGATGAAATAGCTGAGAAAAAAATGCTTGATTTAGTTTTTCTCCCCATTTATCTTGTCTTCTCCCAACTTGGTCGATGACATATTCCGACCAGTATGGGAGAAAGGGGGAGTATAGTGTAGAGTTCGACAGCAACAAAAGGCATCATCACTCTGACATTTCATATTCCAGTTCTGGTTCAGAGACAGATTTCATATTCCAATCCAGATGCTCGTTCATAATCCAGACTACAATTTCCAGTTTCAAACTCAATGCTCAGATGTCATCCGAGTCTTCAGTTTCAGACACGCAAATGTATGCAGTCTTTTCAAATGTGCACATGTTTGCCATCTTTTATCGTGGCCCCCATCATTCTTATTTTCGGCCAGAGTTCTCATGTAAGCCATAGGGACTCCAGAGTAGAGGATCATTTCCTATGCCATGTTGGCAAGGGTTTTCATGTGGTTCATAAGAACTTCAGAGTAGAGTACCATTCTTTGTGCCAACTGGGAGAGACCCAGTTCTCCGACGAGGAGACTTTTAGACTCCATTCTACAACGAACGTGGACTCTGACGAGGATTGCACTCCACGGCCTTTTCAGTTCAGCCCCTTTTCAGAGATGGAGCAGTTACCCACATTATTGTGGTGGGCCAAAGTACTCCAACGAAGAGACTCATTGCAGTGACTCTGACATGCGCAGTACATAGCACATGCTTTCCGACGAGGAGATTCAGTTACTCACACTCCAACCCGCTCGTCCTCCTCATCTGCACAGCGTGAGAAGCAACATCTTCGACAGCAGCCGACGATTGTGCACGTTGAGTTGATATTGTTAGCAGTGTCTTGTAGAGTGAGTTGAGATCATGGCCTCAAATCTCAGCGAAATTCGGTCGAATTTATGTTGAATACCGATATCCTGTCGAAATCAAAATTCGACTGAAATGGCCGAAATATGAGGGTCCTAGTACAAAAGATGGCCGAAATTTCAGTCGAACTTCGACCGAAATTCCACCGAAATTCCGTTTCGGTCGGTCACCGAAATGATGACCGAAACCGACATTTAGGGCCTTGGTTGAGTTTTTCTTTCTCTTTGTTCAAGCTTGAGGGGTATGTTGGAGTATTATATTGTGCGTCACTTATATTATAGATGGGTAAATGGATCTCTCCAGGATCCATTTACCCCATCCAGAGTTTAGTCCACCATCTACCAATTTGGAGATGTAGAGACTCAGTGGGGCTATATGTAGACCCCCACAGCCCTTGTATTCAGATAAGAAAGTTCAATAGACTATCTGTCCCTTTGAGGACTTCTCCCGTGGTTTCATCCCGCTCTTAAGGAGTAGGGTTCCACGTTAAAATCCCGTGTGTTCATTCCAAGTTTTATTTCTTTATCCTGATACGCTTCTGCATTCATATTTTCTAATAGTAAGACCTGCCATACAAGCTTTTAAAGAGGTTATAACGTTTTTTATAGGAATGGCAACTTATTGTGTGAAAGATTATGTTAAAACAAACCCATATTTTGAGAGCATGACCATAAGGTTAACTGATATTACTTGACATATAAGCTGAAAGCACTAATAGCAAGCTTTTTTTTAGCATATACGCATGATACTCATCAGACCGATTATGAAATGAAAATTTAGCAGCATTAATATACCGATTCAGAGGAAATGTACTGTCCAGCCTTCAATCAATTTCCGCCTATAAGGATAACGTATGTTTCATGTAGCTCTGGTGGAAGTCTGGCACATTGTATTAGAAATCTAGGAGTCCCCTTTAATTTGATAAGGAAACAAATATAGTGTGTATAAGCAACATCTAAGATGTTTAAGTACGTGCAAGCCACATTAATGTTACTCTAAGAAGGATTAAAGTTCCCGGTATCAATCTGCACTCTTCACTATACCACTAATACAATGATCCAGTCTATGCCAAATAAACTAGTGTCTATGTGACAATGTCATTGAATTAATATTGCCTGAAATAAGTAGCAAGGCCCGATAGGAGTTGAAATATGCAGATACTTCAGCATCTAATATATCCTGCTATATCTAAAGTTCATCAATATGCTAAATTTTGTAGTTATATAAAATAGTGAAGATATCTTGAATCTCTCACACCCTCTATCATCTTGATGAATTGAAGAATTAATACATAGTTGAGAAATTTGGTGATATTCCTCTCAGTGGTATTGATCCAAAAAGTTGTATCGCAGGTAGGATTTTCCAATTAATAACATGAATATTACTCCGAGCATTCTCCGCATTGGACTTTTTTTATAAAAGATAGCGTGAGCTCTCGAAGAGAGAGTCACCACAACGATCGTTTCACTAAAACGATTTGAAGTAATTACCTGTCAATCCAGGAGTTAACAAAGCTTTACATTGCGCTACCATATTTTCTGAGTAAAAACTTTTATTTTTAAACACCACATCATTTCTCCACAACCAAATCGCCCATAGTACAGCAAAAGGTTTGGAGCGATCTTCCGATGATCCAATCCCCACCGCCCAAACCGACCTCCGGAAAGTGTGCCCCGTCCGTCGCCACCCACGGAATCCCCGTCTCCTGCCAAGTCCTTGTCTCCGCATCGGACATATTATAACAATGGAAGGCCTATACCCCTCTCGACAAATATCGTGTTGCCTCCTTGCTAACATATTATTGCCTACACCTGTTTGTCCTCAAAGTTCCAAAAGCAGAGTTCCTTCTAAAAATCAGCTAGGTTCAGGAAATTTGTTGGTAGTTAAAATGTCTCAATTTTTCAATACTAGAGGACCTTGTGCTTATAACTATCTACGAAATGATGCATTGGCCAACTTATCAAACATTTCAAATGTCCTCCACGACATCTCAATGGCAGCATTGGACACGGTCTTCGCATCAAAGACAACCATGAGCACATGCTTAGTCAATTTTAGGTAAGATTACATCATCCTTGATAACCTGCGTCTAAAAAGACGGATCATCTTCATAAAATCATACTTGGGAATACTCCACCATCTATTGATCACTATTAATAAACTATAGAATAGATTAAGAGAGAGTTGTAGAGTCTAGCAAGTAAAGTTGAAAATGGTGAATCAATGATGACTTACAATTAATAGTCCCGATCAGGGTGACCCTTACACAAGATTGTGCGAGGGTACGGTGGCACTCAGCTGAGCGGGAGATAGGAAGCTCAGTTACGGCAGTGGCCACTTAGTGCACGGATCTAAGATCCCAGTCCTTGTTACGAATTTTTTACGCGAGCTCGTAGTTTTTTTACGCACCGTTCGGATCCTGAATTTTGACCAATTTTGTTGACCCTCTGTTTTAGGATACCCATGCGAGGGATCCTCGGTTTTAGTTTTTCGTACGAGCTCACCTACACGTACCAATCTATAGAGTGACTTTTTCGGAGAGTCTCTCTCACCCGTCTCAGTGTCGTAGTTTTGGAGTAGATCTATCCCCCTACTGGACTGCACTTTCATTTAGAGGGCGAGACGGAAGGGTCTCATAGGAGGCTGCCTCACCGCTTGAGTTTTGGTTATTGTTTCGTCAATAAGTTTGGCGATGGCTACATCCGAACATGGCTACATCTGAATCAATTACGATTGAATTTGGAGGAGTTACAATTAAACTTGGAATGAAGCGGATGGAGGCGTCTCGGAAAGCGACTCGGAAGGCGACTCTGAAAGCGACTGGAAAGGCGATCACGCAAGGCTCATGGAGGTTCACTCCACCCGAGCGGGAGAAAGAGAGGGGCTGCGCGTCAAGTCGGCAGGACTCCAGCCCCCAGTTCGTTGCTGCTGAGGGGGAGGAGAAGCTCCTTCCTGATGAAGGTTGGGTGGCGGTCTCTCGCAAGAAGCAAGGTCGTGTGTGCTGGAGATGCGGGGTGAGGGGTCACCTGGCTTCGGTTTGCGCTGCGAGGCCTCGTTGCTTTGCCTGCAGTGGCCTGGGGCACAAGCAAGCGAGCTGTGGTGCAGGTTCCAGGGGGTCTGTCGGTGGACTCTCTCTTGGTGGTCGGCTTGCAAGAGGGGTTGTTGGTGGTTCGGAAGGGTCGCATGCAAAAGGGTTTTGCTCGGTTGGTGCAAACAGGTCTTTCGCGCAGGTGGTCGCAGGGGGGGCGCGCTCCTCTCCGGAGCTTGGGAGGAGTGGGAGGCAGGAATCTAACGGCGAATACGTGATGGCTTGGGCTCATTTTTTTATTTCTCATTTTTATGGGTTTTAGTTTTTAGGGTTAAAACACAGGTTAGACTCAACTTTTCTTGATAAAAGATTTTCAAAACCATGTCACACGAATAAAGAATTTTCAAAACATTTTTCAAAAAGATTTTTCAAAACAAGAAAAAAAAACTCATTTTTTTCAAATCATTTTCGAAAATATTTTTATCAAAATAGTGTAACATAGTTAGAAAAGCCGTGAAATCTTTTGAGTTCTCTTACTCCAACGAATTTTACCTTAGCCAAAAAGTTTTTAATTTTTCAAAAATTTCAGATATTAGCTAAAGTAAATAAATTGTATGTAAGGTATACCCCCTATTCTTAAACTTTGCTATGTCCTCATAGCACTAGATATTACGAGTCCATAGATCCATTAAAAAGAGAAGAATATACGGGAGATAAAAGGGACTCCCCCCTATACTTAGGTTAGAAATAACCTAAGTATAAAGGCAAGAAAAGATGAGTAGAGAAATCACAGGGACTTGGGTCCCCCCTATACTTAGGCTGAGATTAGCCTAAGTATAAAGATGAGGATTAATGTTGGAAGAGACCCAAGGTGAACGAAGAAGAGGGATGGATTTACAGGTGAGCGGTATTGAATCTTGGAGATGAAATGGAGTGACTATGGTTTTGGGGTTGTGTGTCGTAACAAATAAGGCTCAATCAAGCAAGCAAACCCTTAGTTTCACCAACTCACACATGAAACCAACCAAGGTTGGTTGATTATCTTGTCGGTTTTATTGGTGATAAAACTTTAGATAATTACGCGGAGAAATATGTGCAATAAAAACCAACGCGTAACTGAGGGTGTTGCTCTCCCAAAACCGATTTTTACTCCATTTTTGGTTGACTTGCAATTAACAGTCCCAATTTTATTTTGAGTTATCACTGAATTAAGGTTAGCACAAAATCAAGAAATCATCGTCTACCGTTCATTCCATTTTCCATTAATCCTAGGTGATCAAGCTAGGAAATGAAAGCCGAGAAAAACATGTATTCGAAGAAACCGCGATCTAGGCTAAGCGATAAATCATGCAGTGATTTGACGATAAAAGCCGCGAAAAAACTGAGGCCGTTTTGAAAATCAAATGCAACATGTATGCAAGTCGAGAAAGCCGCACCTAATCATGCATCTATTAGCGGTGATTAATCTTCATGAGTTTTAGCTAAGTGATGCGAGATTATGTGCGTCTTCATTTAGAGTGTGTCCTACCTACGATCAAGCACGTAAAAAATATGAAAAATTGAGCTCGGAGAGCCGCGTGCCTAGTCCTAGGTCGACACTCAAGTGGGGACGATCCCCACACAACCACAATCGTTCGATTACAATCGCGAGTCTTCGATCGAAGACCGCTGTAAAAGACGAATTATTAAAAAGAAAATGCTACAAAAATGCGACACATTTTTTTTCTTTTCTTCCTCCTTTGCTCCAAGCATGCTCCTGCGGCTCCTCGCAGCGGGGAACGTCCTGCTCCTCGCCTCCTTGATCCATCAAGGGCCCTACCACAGAAATAATGGTTAGAGATCAAATAAGAAAGAAAAATTTTCTATGCAAAAATATGTGACTATTTAACCTATAAAAAGGAACACTAAATTAAACACACAAAAATCCAAAAAATAAAAGAAATGAGCCGTAACGGCGAATACGTCATAAATAATTAAGCAAGGGGGTTAATAATGTGGAATTATGATCTGGAGGTTCAGAGGAGCTTACCTGGTCGGAGGCGAGGTGATGGCTTGGGCTGGGGACTCGAGAAGGTCCCCGGGTCTTCGCTGAACACGGTCAGCCTCTCCGTGCAGCTCGGGCGGTCACCTGGAGGCGCCGCGACATCGCCATGTCCGGCGATGGATCTCACCGGGGAGGGAGGTCGTCTTCGCTCGATCCTCCACCTCCCCCTGTCACTGGGAGACGGAGGAGGCCTCTCATGGGCATAGTCCGTCCGCTGAGGAGCTCCTTCATGATTTGGCTTCAGATGTCGACTCTTCGAGGAGATCTTTCAAGCGGTACAGAAGAAGACGAGGCGCTCGCTCGCGATCAAGGGAGCACCACTCATGCCAGACCTTCGAGGAGGCGGTGGCGGAAGCAGCGGGAGTGGTGCCTGTGCGGGGCTTCAAGATGGTTACTAAATGAAGATTCTATCCTGGAATGTAAGGGGGTTGGGGGATGCGGCGAAGAGGAAAATATTGGGGTCCAGATTCAGAGAATGGGGGTGCGACGCGGTTCTCCTGCAGGAAACCAAGTTGAGCTCTCTGGATGTTGATGTTTGGCGCTCTCTCGCGGCGGGGGATCTTGATGAGTTCTCCGATCTTCCCGCTTCTGGGTCTGCTGGCGGTTTGCTTGTCGCTTGGAAGTCAGCTCGGTTCTCCCTTGTCTCCATTGTGAAGGGCAGCCACTCCCTCTCCGTCCTGCTCACCAGGAAGGAGGACTCTCGGTCGTTCGCTTTATCTTGCGCATACGGCCCTTGTGATGCTTCTTGCAGGAAGGAACTTTGGGAGGAGCTTCATAGCTTCTCGTTGGTCAACGTGGGTGTGCCTTGGCTCATTGGGGGAGATTTTAATGTCACGTTGCGATCGTCGGATAGGCCTCGATCCAGGGGTGGCTCTGACCCGGGCTCGGCGGATTTCGCGGAATTCGTGAGCGAGCTGGCCATGCAAGACTTAACGGCTTCGGACATAAGGTTCACTTGGAGGAACTCTTCATCGAAATCTTGCATTGACAGGTTTCTCGCGTCGATGGCTTTTATGGAGCTTTTCCCATTGGCGATGGTCCTCTCTCGACCGCGCGCTTTCTCCGACCACACTCCCATCATTTGGGAATCCGAATTGTCGCCTTCGGTGGGAGGGTTCTTCAGATACGAAAGGTGCTGGCTGATTGAAGAGGATTTCCGCGAGATCGTGTCCTCCTCTTGGGAGGTGCCCTGCGAGGGACGGTCGGCGGTGGTGAGGTTTCGGAAGAAGCTCGAGCGTCTAAGAGGCGTTCTTTCCCGGTTCAAGAAACGATCGCGGGAAGCTAGGATGTTGGCAAAGAAGGAGGCGGAGGCCGTCGTTGCCGAGCTGGATGCCTTAGAAGGGCTGAGGGAGCTCTGCGTGGAGGAGTTGACCTCCAGGAAGGCGGCGGTGGCTGCGGTCGAAAGAGAGGAAAGGAAAAGGGTGGTGGAGTGGCGCCAGCGGGCGAAGTTGAAATGGCTCAAGGAAGGAGACGTAAATTCTTCCTTCTTCCACAGGGTTGCTTCAAACAGGAGAAGGTCAAGCTTCATTCATTCGATGTCGATCGGGGGTCGCGAGGTGGAGGGCGAGGAGGCGATTGGGAATGCGGTGGCCGACTACTTCAGGGCGTTCTCTTCGGTTCGTACGCCTCGTCGCTGGTGCTGGCTGGGGGAGGATGTCTCGAGGCTCTCGTCCGCGCGTTGTGAGGAGCTGATTAAGTCGATCTGCATTGACGAGGTCAAGGGTGCTGTCTGGGACCTTAATGCGGATGCCTCGCCCGGTCCCGACGGCTTCCCGATTGCTTTTTACAAAGATTTCTGGGAGGTGGTGGGGTCCGACGTCTGTGAGGTGGTGGCGGAGTTCTGTGCTGGGAACGTGGGCTTCGATGGGATCAATAGGGCTCTTATTGTTCTTATCCCTAAATCTCATTCTCCCCATTCCATTGATGAATTTCGACCGATTGCTATTTCAAATGCTTTATATCTGATTGTTGCGAAAGTGCTGGCGAGAAGACTTGCGGTGGTGCTGGATGATCTCATTCATCCCTCGCAGGTGGCGTTCATCCCTGGTCGCCAGATTTCTGATGTCACGGCGCTCGCATCCGAGATGGTCGCCAGCTGGGTGAGGCGCGGGAAGCGGGGCGTTCTTTGGAAGGTGGACTTCGCGAAGGCATACGACTCCTTGGACTGGAAGTTCCTCTGGTCTGTGTTGCGGGCTCGTGGTTTCCCAAATGTTTGGATCTCTTGGATTCGCCGTTGTGTTACCACGGCATCCTTCTCTATCCTGCTAAATGGCCGCCTCGTTGGGGGTCGCTTTCAGCCCAGGAGGGGTGTTAGGCAGGGGTGCCCTTTGGCACCCATGCTCTTCGTGATTGTCGCTGATGTTCTTCCGAGGATGGCGGATAGGGTGATCTCGCGTGGCCTATCCTCGGGGTTCTGCTGCAACTACAATAATACTCCAACCCTCCAATATGCGGACGACACCATCGCATTCGTCGAGGGGGGTTTGGATGAGGTCAGAGGGATGGCGGTGACTATGTCCATCTTTTCTGAGCTCTCGAGGCTCCGGATTAACCAATCCAAATCAAAGATGATCCCTTTCGCGTGGGATGATCGGTCTGCGGCGGCGTGCAGCGTGATTCTGGGATGCCCCCCGTCTTCTCTCCCGATCGATTATCTGGGTCTACCGCTGGGTGCGAGAAGGCCGAGATTGACCCATTGGAAGGGGGTGCTGGACAAGGCGGAGAGAAGACTTGCTGGTTGGAGCGCGGCTATACTTTCCCGAGGAGGCCGACTAGTGCTTATTAGGTCGGTCCTGGCCTCTATTCCCATCTATTTTCTCTCTAGCTGGGCTTTACCGGTGGGGATCAAAAGGAGGCTGGAGGGCCTTATGCGGAGGTTTCTTTGGGGAAAAAGGGGTCCCGGGTCGCGGGGTCTACATCTTGTGGCTTGGAAGGAGGTGGCGAAAAGGAAATGCGATGGGGGGCTCGGCATTCGAAGGCTGGATCTTGTCAACGACGCACTGATGCTTAAATGGGTCAACAAGCTTTGGGGTAACGACGCCGGGTTCTTTCCCTCCATGCTGCGGGAGGTCCTTTCGATTGGGGTGGACATGTTGCGGGACGCTATCTCTCTGCGCTATGGAACCCCTTTTTGGAAGGGGATTGCTTCGGCGGTTAGGCGATTCTCTCATCTGTTCCACCCGGCTTTGGGGGATGGCACCTCTTTTCTGTTTTGGCGCGACGCCTGGACGGGAGATACCACTCTCGGTAGCTCTTTTCCTCGGCTATGTGCGTTGGCTTCAGACTCTAGTGCGTCGGTGGCTTCAGCTTGGAGCGGGGAGGACTGGTTCCCTTCCTTTGCTGGAAATCTTTCCGACGAGCGTTTTGAGGATTTGCTCAACCTGCTGCGGCGGCTTAGGGAGGCGCCGAAGCCCTCCACGGGCAGGGACCATTGGGTATGGCGCGACGGCGCCTTCTCTTCGAGAAGGGTGTTCAAGATGCTCTCGCAACAACGCACCCCTGTCCGAGACATCCTTTGCAATGATCTTGGCTGGCTGTGGCGCTTAAAGTTGCCGGAGAAAGTGATCTTCTTCCTTTGGCTTCTGAGGCGTGGGAGGATCCTCACGCGAGATAGATGTGCGAGATTTCTCTCGGGGGTTGACTCCCTGATCTGTGTTTTGTGTGAAGGCGATGGGGAGACTTTGCAGCACCTCTTCTTCTGTTGTCCGAGTTCTGCCTCGATCTGGGCGGACGTCGGCGTGGCTTGGGTAAACGCTTCCTCGGCCGACTCGTTTTGGGACTCTTTGCGCTCAAATGCTGGTCGACCAAGAAGGGAGTTGCTTCGACCCTTCGCTTGTATTTGGGCGCTTTGGCTCGCCAGGAACGCGAAGATTTTCAAAGGTCAAAGGTTCTACAAGGAGAATGTTTTAGCACATGTGGATATGCTTTTGAATGACTGGCTCCTCATGTAGTGTTGTGGCCGTGTGATGTTTGTCTTTTGTTTTGGGGATGGGATCCTCTCGATCCTTGGTGTTTGTATTTCTTCCCTTCCTCCTCCTCTTCTTCGCTGCTTTTTAATAAAATTTGGGGCGAACACCATGGTGTGCTTCCCCCGAAATGTTTTGGTTTCAAAAAAAAACTTGGAATGAAGCACAATTCAGTTGGCTAAGTTGAGATCAATAATAGTTAAGCATGGAGTTGGTTAAAATTGAGCTTGGTTAGAGTTAAGATCAGTAATAATTATATGGACTACAATCGAGTTGACTACAATTGACTCGGTATATAATTAATCATCATCATCAACCATCAATCGTCGATAATGAATTGGATCTTGGGACTATTACTACAAGTGATAAATTAAGCTAGTGGACGTGTTGGGAACTTAGTTAGGATGCATTACACTTCATTGCATGCCTACGGAGGCACCCCAACCCTAAGGTACTCTTCACGCCTTAGAGTCGTAGTGTAAGGTCACACTCATATCAAGACCACAGACTATCTAGTAGACTTGAGAAGTTAGTTAGAATCAAGAATCCGATCAGAATCTCACCATTCTCATTATCAATATCCATATCAGGATCTCTAAATAACAAAAGAAAATAGCATACACATATGGGTCATCAACTATATATACAAATGTTATACTATACAAAAAGTTATGGGGTGTTGGGAAATCAAAAGACAAACAAAATAGCTAATGCGATCTTTAATGAACGTAATACCGCGAATGCTACGTAAACGGGTACCCAGATCCGAGGGTGTTTCACCTCCTCCAGCAACGAAAGACAATGCAAATATTCTTCAAAACTAACATATAAGAAATTCGATCCAAAGATTGGGACCAAACACCACAATCATCATCACAGGATGACCTGTAATTAGCCACAGACACATTAAAACCAAGCATGTTATTCATCAACCAAGTATATAACTCCTCTGTCCAGACAGCTCTTGTCAACTTATGATAAGAAAATACCAATATAGAATAATGTATCATCGACACACTGCAGCAAAGGAAAGATTGTGTCAGCACCCTGACCTGCAAATCCAATCAGCAAAACACTCATGATGCACATGGCTAGAGCATCTACAACCAGAATTAGCAGCACTTAGTCTAGTAGGAAGTCCCGCCGAACAACTTCTGAGGTTGGACCAACAACCAATAAACCCTTCATTAACAACAACAAAGAAGGAAGAAATCGTGACACAATGCTTCTTCCATGTCTAACAATCATGTCTCTTGAGTTCCGTTCATGTATAAGACCGATGAAGTGTACCGTGCACTTTGCTAACGTCTACTTAGACTACTTTCTATAAGAAGCAAGCAGTCGTCTACTACTATTCTCTCCCACATACTTATAACCTTGGTTGTGAAAGTTGGTATTCAGTAACTAGTCGAAAGGGTCGCTAAATAAACACAGCTAGTGGATGACTAATTGGAAATTTCAATTATGTATATTTTATTTTAGGGAATTACACCCACCCTCTATACTTTCATAATTATGTGTTGAAATCTTTGTAGTTGCAAGTTACACTTAAAACCGTAGATAGTTATTCCGTCTTATACTCTAGCCCTAACCATTACTATGGTCAATAACTCAATCACCTCATGAGGTTAATTTAACTTGACAAAGATCTTACAATTGACAAAATTTTAAATGTTTTAATTCCACTCCCCACTCTACCATTCTCTCCCCATCACAACCCCCAATAACATAGGCCCCATCAGAACTGAGCACCTTAAACCTGTGCAGATGCTAACATGCTGGTTCAGTGACTTCCTCATCATGGTCACTTTCGCAAGCAGCTCTGTCGCCCTCCATGCTGAGGTTGGTATCAGCATATCAACTTCGTTTATTCACCCCTCCTCTGCTACTCGACAATGGAGAGCTTGAGCTCCTCCATGAGCTTCATATCACTCACAATCCACCCCTCTACTTCATATATATGCCTCATCGATTACTATTTTGAACTCCACCATCTTCTCCACTTCTCCCATTTCTACCTTTGGAATCCCTCCACCACCTTCATTTGATGCAATCCCGTGTAGTTCCTGGTAAACGCATGCACCTTCTCATCGTGATTCCTTACGCACCTCCCTGATGAGATGTCGGATGACGCTCGTGTAGACCTTGTTTATCATACACACCATGTTGTTCGCAAGGAAGAGATACGACAATGCCTTGTTTATCATGCGCTCATCGTTGGAAGGGAAAAATCATAGGAGAGTTGTGATGGCGATATCGTTGCGTGGAGGGGGGACTTCGGAGAACTCAACTGGAGGGGTTCTCTTTCGATCGAGGAATGAAGATCTCGCTACGGAGAAGGACTACGCACTACGGAGAAGGACTACAGAGAAGGACTACGCGTCGGGCTCTCGCAACGTAAGCCCACAGTTCATTGCTGCAGAAGGGGAGTCCGCGTTCGCAGAAGGTGAAGGATGGGTGACGGTTTCTCGCAAGAAGCCGGGGCGTGTTTGCTGGCGGTGCGGCGTTAGGGGCCATCTGGCTTCGGTCTGTGTTGCAAGACCTCGTTGCTATGCATGCAGAGGGTTGGGTCACAAGCAAGCGGGTTGTGGAGCAAGATCGAGGGGGGATGGCAATCGGTTCTCTCTCGGAAAGCCCCCGGTACATTCAGGGGGTCCTCGAGTTGAAGTGGATACTTCCATCGTTGCAAGCCGGTCTTTCGCGCAGGTTGTCGCAGGGGGGGCATGCATACCTACAGTGGTGGAGGGGAGCTGCGGGGGGTTGGAAACTGCCTTACAGGCAGGATCGAAGAAGGTGGGGAGTCTCGCTGCGGGAGTCGCGACCTCTTCGAAGTCAAGGAAGCAGCTTCCAAGTGGGGGTTCAATGAAGATGGGGGTTCTTGTTGCGGGGGGTGCAAGTTCTTCGGAGGGAGGAGATGTTCATGCACGTGGCCTGGGATGGAAGGGTGACCGTAGGGGTATTCCTGACTCATTGCATGTCGGTCGAGGCGGTGAACAACGTTCTCGTGGAGCTCTTGGGGAGGCAGTTCTCAGGAGACGTGTTCTTATTGGGGACGAAAAGGTGCTGCGTTAGGGGTTTATCAAAGGATCAAAGTCTTCGTTTGCTGCGTGTTGGGCCTCAGGGAGGCATCGTTTGGAGGGATTTGCGCTTTGCGGATGGAGCATGCTCGGAGCTGGAGGTCTGCGTTGCTGAGGTCAAAGGTGTTCCTTTCCTGTCGAGGTCCGTCCATTGTCTTCGGCGCCCTCTGAGGAGGTGGGGTGAAGTGTTGGTCGTCACTAACGATGGCTTATCGCCGGGGGCCGATCCCTCCTCCACGAAGGTTCTCATGGAGTGCAACAAGGCCTTCCTCGATCGGGCGGCGGGTCAGGTTTTCTTTGAAGAGTTAAATCTGGGAAGGTTCTTTTGCAGGATCGAGTTGTCGGTGGTGGAGCCACCACCGCCGCCCCCTAAGCCGGGCCGGCTTGTTCAAGGGGGGGTTGCCGGTAAGAGGGTCGTTTCACTTTCCGAGGAGAAGCTTCCGCAGTTTGGTTTCGCCTCGGGGGTCTCGCCGCACTTGGGTTTCACTTTGGGGGCCGCGCCATGCTATGATGTTTTCGTAAGGCCGTCACCCGTTCTCGTACGTGATGCCCATCCTCTCGCATGGAGTCGGTGCATGGTAGCCGCCCTTGGCGATGTCAGGAGTGACGTGGCGGGTAGGTGCACGCATATCGGAGGGGATTAGGCCTTCTCGGTTGATTCGCCAGGCTCCGCCTTCCGGGTAGTATCTCCCGGGTTTGGTTTTCTTGGTTTCATTGCCGGTCCTTCAGTCGGATCTCCCCGCGATTCGGTCTGTCGGGTAGTCGAACTTGACCCGACTGAGGTGTATGAAGCGGGTCGGGCGGGGGCTGAACCGGGTCCTCTTCTATCTGCGGCGGACCCGGGCACTTTGGTCTTTACGTCATCTCAGATGTCTGCCTTCTCTTTGGGATTAGCAAGTTTACAAGCAGAGCTGCGGGCAGAACCTTCTTCTCCTCGCGGCGGAGCGTCTTCGCAGGGTGATTTTTCCGATGGGGCAGGGGCCGATGGCGCGGGGGGACCCGATGCTGCTGGGGATGATGGAGAGTCAACGAGGAGATCTTCCAAGCGTTACAAAAGAAGGTGCACCTCTCGTTCGATGTCCAGGGATCATCACTCTTGCCTCACCTTCGAAGAAGCGGTGGCGGAGGCGGCCGGGGTGGTACCTTCATAGGGCTTCAAGAATGTTTCCAAATGAAAGTTTTAACTTGGAATGTGAGGGGCGTGGGAGATGCGGATAAGAGAAGGGTTTTAGGCAGCAGATTCAAAGAGTGGGGGTGCGACGTGATTCTTCTGCAAGAAACCAAGTTGGCCATTTTCGACGAGGATGTTTGGCGCTCTTTTGCGGCGGGGGATCTGGATGAATTCTCGGCTTTGCCTGCACTTGGGCATGCAGGGGGATTGCTTGCTGCTTGGAAGTCTTCGGGGTTCTCTTTGGTTTCTACCGTCAAGGGCAACCACTCTATCTCTGTATTGCTTTCCAGGAAGGCGAATTCTGAAACATTCATTTTCTCTTGCGCATACGGCTCTTGTTGTGCTGTTAGGAGAAAGGAGCTGTGGGACGAGCTTCAGCAGGTCAGTCAGGATCACCCGAATTCGCCATGGCTGATAGGGGGAGATTTCAATGTTACCTTGCGACCAACTGATAGACCCCGGTCCAGGGGGGGCTCAGATCCGGGATCTGCTGATTTTGCGGATTTCGTCAACTGTTTGGCTTTGGAAGATCTTCCTGCTTCGGACGTTACGTTCACTTGGAGGAGTTCGTCCTCTAAGTCGTGCATTGACGTCGCAGGCTTTTATGTCCTTGTTTCCCCTAGCGAATGTTCTCTCTCGGCCGCGCTCTTTCTCGGATCATACTCCCCTCATCTGGGACTCCAACGTGTCGCTTCCGACGGCAGGGTTCTTTAGATATGAGAGGTGCTGGCTGCTTGAGGATAACTTCCGAGAGGTGGTGGCGGCTAGTTGGAAGGAGGAGTGCGAAGGTCGGTCGGTGGTGGTTAGGGTTGGGAAGAAGTTAGCTCGTCTGAGGAGCGCTCTGGCTTTGTTCAAAAAAAGGTCGCGGGAGGCTAGGGCGTCAACCAGGAAGGATGCGGCGGAGATCGTTGCGGCAATGGATGCTTTGGAGGGGGTCAGGGACCTCTGCACTGAGGAGGTGTCCTCCAGGTCTGCAGCGTTGGCCGCGGTGGAAAGGGAAGAAAGAATGAGGGTGGCGGAGTGGCGTCAGAGGGCTAAGGTCAAGTGGATTAGGGAATGGGACGCTAACTCATCCTACTTTCATAGGGTGACCTCTAACAGGAGGCGGTCAAACTTGATTCATTCCATCTCCTTCGGGGGTAGGGAGATCGTGGGCGAGGAGGCTTTGGGGGGTGAGGTGGTCGCATACTTCAGGGAGTTCACTTCTGTTCGTGCGCCCCTTCGATGATTCTGGTCGGGGGAGGATACCCCGCAACTCTCGCCCATGCTTTGTGCGGAGCTGATTAAGGAGTCTCTATGGAAGAGGTCAAGAGTGTTGTTTGGGATCTCAACAGTGACGCCTCGCCAGGTCTAGATGGTTTCCCAATTGCGTTCTACAAGGATTTCTGGGAGGTGGTGGGGAAGGACGTCTGGGAGGTGGTCTCGGAATTTTGCGTTGGAAACGCGGGATTCGACAAGGTCAATAGGGCCCTCATTGTGTTGTTGCCTAAGACCTCTCTGCGCGCTATTGAAGACTTTCGGCCGATTGCGATTTCCAATGCTTTATACTTGATCGTGGCAAAGGTTCTGGCGCGGAGGCTAGCGCCGTTGCTTGAAGACTTAATCGAGCCCTCTCAGGTTGCTTTTATCCGGGGTCGCCAAATCTCCGATGTTACGGCTCTTGCTTTTGAGATGGTGGAGAGCTGGGTGAGGAGGGGGAAACAAGGGGTCCTTTGGAAGGTGGACTTCGCAAAGGCTTACGACTCGTTGGATTGGAAATTCCTTTGGAGGGTGCTGCGGGCTCGTGGGTTTCCAAATATTTGGATTTCGTGAATGCGCAGATGCATTACTACTGCTTCTTTCTCTATTATGCTGAATGGTTGTGTCGTTGGCGATCGGTTTCATCCTAGAAGAGGCGTGCGGCAGGGATGCCCCTTGGCACCCATGCTATTTGTTATTGCGGCGGACATCTTGCCAAGGATGGCGGCTAGGATGGTTGCGCGCGGCCTCTCCATGGGTTTCTCGTGCGGCTACCGGAACGTCCCAACCCTTCAATATGCGGATGACACTATTGTGTTCATCGAGGGAGGCATGGAGGAGGTCAGAGGGATGGCGGTGACGTTGAAAATCTTTAGTGAGCTCTCGGGACTCCTCATTAATCAATCCAAATCCAAAGTGATTCCTTTCGCATGGGATGCGGGCTCGGCGGCGGCATGTGGGGTGTTACTGGGAACTCCTCCCTCCTCACTTCTAATTGACTATTTAGGGTTGCCTCTGGGGGCGAAGAGGTCGAGGTTTCGTGATTGGCGCAAGGTGGTGGACAAGGCGGAAAGGAGACTCACTGGGTGGAGCGCGCCAATGCTCTCTCGGGGAGGCCGACTCATTCTTATTAGGTCGGTCCTTACTTCTATTCCTATCTACTTCCTTTCAAACTGGATTATCCCGGTGGGGATTAGGAGGCGCCTCGAGGGCATGATGCGGAGCTTCATTTGGGGGAGAAGGGGGCCCTCTTCGCGGGTTCCTCATCTGGTGGCCGGGGAGGAGATGGCCAAGAGAAAGTACGATGGTGGTATAGGCATCCGGCGGCTTGATCTGGTTAATGATGCGTTGCTTCTCAAGTGGGTCAGCAGGCTTTGGGGCAGTGCCAACAGCTTCTTTCCCTCCATGTTGCGGGATGTATTATCCCTCGGGGTGGAGATGGTGCAGGACGTGGATAATCGACGTTCTGGAACTCCCTTCTGGCGGGGGATCTTATCTGTTGCTCGGTACTATTCACATCTCTTTAAACCTATGCTTGGGGATGGTAACTCCTTCCTGTTCTGGCGCGACAGATGGGCGGGGATGAGCCCTCTCGGTGATACTTTCCCACGCCTTTGTGCTCTGGCAAGGGATTCTCGTGCGACGGTGGCCTCCTCAAGGAGTGGGAATGATTGGTTCCCTTCTTTTGCTAGCAACCTCTCGGATGAGCGGTTTGAAAACCTCTTGGCTCTCCTTCAGTTACTTAGGGATGCGCCCACGCCCTCGAGTGGTCGGGATCACTGGGTTTGGCGCGATGGCGTCTTCTCTACAAGGCGGGCGTTCAGGGCCATTTCGCAGCAGCTGACTTCGCAGCAGGACCTCAGGTGCAAGGACTTTAGTTTGATGTGGCGTCTCAAGCTCCCGGAGAGGGTCGTGTTCTTCCTGTGGCTGTTGAGACGTGGGAGGGTGTTGACTCGTGATAGATGTGCAAGGTTTTTCGCGAGATTCGACTCCACGGACTGTGCGCTGTGTGGTAGCAGTATGGAGACTATGGAGCATCTGTTCTTCCAGTGCCCGAACACTGCTGCCATTTGGGCGGAGGCCCAAATTCCGTGGGTTAACGCCTCTTCGGCTTCGTCGTTTTGGGACTCAATGCGATCAAATAAAGATAGGGCGAGGGGGGAGCTCCTTCGCCCTTTCGCGTGCATTTGGGCGATGTGGATTGGACGAAACTCGAAGATTTCCGGGGACAAAGGTTTTACAAGGAGAATATTTTGGCGCACATGAAGTTGCTTTCCGTTGATTGGTCGTGCCTGTAGTGCGTTTTTTTCATTTTGGGTGTCCTGCGGGATCCGCTCGATCCTTTGCGTCTGTAACTCTCTTTATCTTTTCCTTCTCCGCCTTTTTAATAAAAGTTTGGGGCGAGCACCATGACGTGTATCCCCCGAAGAGCTTTGATTTCAAAAAAAAAATGCCATGTCGTTGTATGCTTCTGTCCTCTTATCGAGTTTGCGGAGGATGAGTATTAGGCATGCCACACGGGAGGGGAGGACTGATGGAGCAGCTATGAGGTCCTTCTCACTAAGGCAGCTCGGGGAAGAAGAAAGTGATGTGGTCGTTAGGCTGAGGAACTTCATGAAGGGCTCCAGGAGTGGTTTCTAAAGGAGGAGGACATGGTTGGCGAGAACTTCCTCCAATATCTGGTCGTAGTCGACAAAGGAAGGCGAGGTAGTTCACAACGTAGAGTGTGAGAGGGTGAAGTTTGCCGTCGAGACCATCCCCTTCGACGGGTCCTTTTGGATCGCAAACTTGAACTGGGTGAGTAAGGATCCGATGAACTCACCTAGTTTTGCATGGGAAGCGCAAGCTTATGATGTCATATTGGCGATGATATGGTACAAGAATATGGTCTTGATCTCTGGATAGTGATCCAAGATTGTTACATAGAAATCAAGGAAATGGAATATCCTCTTCGACGAGTTCTTCCTCTTAGGAATGACAATCTCCAGGAATCGAAAGCATTGTTTTAAAAAGAGCATCTCGAGGCGGTGAGACGTAAGCCTCGAGCCATTTTTTGACAAAAAGTGACTCGAGGATTAAGCCTCACCTAGAAGTTGAGTCATAAACCTCCGGGTGTGGTGAGGTGTATGAGGTGGTGATGCGCTCGAGGCGAGACGGAGGCATAAATCTTAAGTGCAAAGCTTTTTATTCTTTTAGATGGTGTGTTTTGCACATGACCCTCTTTTGACCTAAGCATTATATATATTTATATTTAGAGAAAAAAAGTTGGACTCCCAAGCTGGGACCCACCACAATGTCTATATTATATATATATATATATAAAGTATAAAAAACCAATTATGCATCATATATTTTTATGTTAATGTTTTTGTTTCCATGATAAACCTTGCATATTTGTATATATAGGTCCATACAAAGAGAAAATATTACTTGAAACAAGTGAAACTCGTGATCTTGTATGCATCATGTTCAATTTATCATATTGCATCCACATATACTAGTTCTATTGTACACAATGTATGTGATTGTGCTTCAGATATTTTCCCAAAATTAAGTAGGGTCGGCTACATGGATTTTTTGTCTTCGCTCATATGTATTTGGGTCATTCTCGGTCTTAAATCCAAATAACTAAGATCCCTTTGGATAGTCGCATTCAAACACTTCTTGTGCCTTCCTCGCCCCCTCTTAACCGGTTCAACATCCCAAATCTTGCATCTTCTAATCGGTGCATAAACCTACCTCCTTTGCAAATGATCAAACCATCTTAAGCGATTTTCTCTCATCTTATCCACTATCAGAGCTACACCAACTTTCCTTCCGTGTATGGATACACATCCAATTTAGCATTTTCATTTCTGCAGTTGTCATTCTCTGCACATGTCTATGTTTCACAAGCCAACATTCTGATCCATAGAGCATAACAGATCTCATGGTTGCTTTGTAATACTTTCATTCAACTTTCAAAGAGATTTTTTTTTAGGCTCAAACAAAAGGGAAGCACTCGTTGGTGCTCGCCCCAGAGGTATATATTAACCAAAATGAAAGGCGAAAGATACTTACAGTGGGTAATAGGGGAGGGAGGACGGCTAGGGAGAATAATAATAAAATGAAGACAAACGGCAAAAAAACGCCGTGACCCAATTAACTACACCACTCGGCAAAAAAACACAAAGAACAATAGAGGCTTCTCTCCATTTTAGCCAACCTATATTTATTCTATAAGTAACACCCCCATCATCTTTCCCCATCCTGTGGAAAAATAGATCCTAAATATCTAAAAGAATATTTCTTCTGAATGGTATCATCTCTAATCTTCACCCCGAGTCCTTCATCGTTGCTTCCATCAAATGTGCACTCCATATATTCACTCCTACTCCTACTTGTATGAATCCTTAAGGCATGTCCCCAAAACTCCACCTTCTCATTTACTCCATCTCGTGTCTCGTCAATAAGCACAATATCATCGGCGAACAACATACACCAAGGTATATCATCCTGAATGTGACTAGTCAACTCGTCCATAATAAAAGTAAAAAGGAATGGACTCAAAGCTGAACTTTGATGCATACCGATGCTAATGTTAAAATAGTTAGTCTTCCCAGACTGGATCCTTTTGCAACTTACTATTGTTATTCGGTTGCTCTTAAAATAGTTATCACAAATATGAAGAACCACGGTTGAAAAGAAACAAATGGAGTAAAATAATTATTATGTTTTATTGTGAATAATGGAAGAAATCACACACAAACATGATCAACAAAGCAAGCACAAAGACACGCGAATTTACACAGTTCACATGTAACCGGGATACAAAAAGCCCAAATACTAGGGAGTCTATATTACTCATGTGCGAACAAATCCCCGATAATAGCTGAAAAAATATAATCACATGTCAGGGGACGTGCTCCCACACTACCATTGGGAGGGGGGAAGTGCACCTACTCTCCCCCTAACCTCCCCCCAGGCTCACTGACTAGGCAACAAGGCCCATGTCTCGTTGGGTATGGTATGGAAGGAAGAGGTGCATACGACAATCCTCCAACTGGGTCTAGCAAGACATGGTTAAGTTTCAAGGCATATCAGCATGCTTTAACTTTGGACATTAAAAATTGTGATTTATATTGTACTTTTAAAATTAAGTGTGGACTTTGGTTCAATACCCATAAAATCATGGAAGTTGGAGTTGGAACTTGATATTCCGTAAATTAATGGCCTAATATTAGTTTTTTTATCGTTGATGTGTTCATAACTTATGTATTGTATCTCTTACTAACATACGGAGGGAGGAGGTGCACACGACGATCCTCTAACTGGGTCGAGCAAGACATGAATACATTTCAAGGCATATCAACACGTTTTAACTTTAGACACTAACAATTATGATTTCTATTATACTTTTAACATTAAGTGTGGAATTTGGTTCAATACTCATAGATTCATAGAGTTGGAACTTGATATTCTGTAAATTAATGGCCTAATATAAGTTTTTTATCTTCAACACGTTCATTACTTATGTATTGTATCTTTACTAGTGTGGAATTGTTTTTGAATGTGTTTTTGTCAAAACTTAATAATATTATTATGTATATACTTTAATGTATTTTGCTCATTTTAATTTTTCTTTCCAAATAATGAGGCTTACGCCTTGACCACCTCTAGGATTACGCCTTGCCTCACATTCTAGGAAAACGCCTCCGACTGTCTTGCACTTTTTTAAACATTGATCGAATTAACTACAGGATCCTTTGAGACATCCGCGAAGATAGGTTCCTTGAGGGAATCCGAGAATCTAAATGCGTAGTCGCAAAGGGACCTTTCTCTGGCAGTGAGGGTCCTCACGATGGAGTGAGAATATCACCACTACTAGGGTTGAAACATCTGCTCTCTTTGGACCTGACCAGCAATTAGTTTGATAGAGGGATGAGAGATGGAGGATAAGGAAGAGGGTAGAGGATATGACTTGCAAATGTGAGAGGAAGAAGGATAAAGTTGTCAATGTTTAACAAAATCCGTCAAACATAACGGTTGATGATGGACGGAAGTTAACACAGGGTTATGCCATGTAATAGTTAGCAACTATCCATGGTTCTACGTGTAATTCACATCTATAAAAGGTTCAATGCATAATTATGAAAGCAAATAGGGTTATAGTTTTAAAAAAACTTTTATTTTAAATTTAAGTTTATGTTTAATATATATACATACATTCTTATATGTTGAAGTTTACATGTAGTCATTATTTAATAAGATTAAAGAACCAGATTCATTAGTCAAACCGATCCCAAATGATGACTAATCAACCTAATCCGCCAGCTTTTACAAGCTTAGCTGAAAGTTAGCACGTAACTTTCCATAATGGACTACCCCTTAATGAAGGTGGATTGAACACGAATAGCCAAGATCCTGACAACGATAACGTAAATGGAGTTGAAGAGAACCAAAGAACCACCATCCTAAACATCTAGGAGAAGTAAAATGATTAATATTATCAATCTCAAAGTTGCTGACAAAGAATTCTCTAACAATGACAATCAACTCCTCGCCAAGGAGGCTCATCAATCTTAAAGTTGCTGACAAAGAATTCTCTAACAATGACAATCAACTCCTCGCTAAGGAGGCTCCATAATGCCAAGTTAAAGTAGACAAGAAAGGCATCAAGGTTTGACAATCCTGTTGTTTGAGAGACTTTATGGCTGTGAAAATTTACTCAGTAATGACATGTCTCACAAAGGAATTGGTCAAGGAGGAGTCCGATTGTCACCTCTATGAATATAGCCCTCGTAGTTAGTGAAGCTCATGAAACAACAATTCACTAAAGCATCTCCACGAACATCACATCCCGCCACATCGTAGATGACCATAAAATTTATCAACTATGTTCTTCCTATTGCTTGCATGGAGGTGGAAGAAACGTGCATATGCATTCCCTCCTAGAATCATGTATGCATCGATTGTCGTCTCCAGTCAGCTTCTAGCTTTAGATACTCCTTCCTAACAATCTTTGAATCTAGCATGTAATGAAGATTAAAGCACAAACGAAACAGTATCATCCTCCATCCTAGAAAGTCTAGCAAAGCAAAACATTATCATCCTCCACCCTAGAAAGTCTAGCAATCACAACACGTGCATCTCACCCCTCATTTGTATTTAAACAAAAACAATTTAAGAGATGTGCGCCTCGTCGCCAAAGTATGCATAGTTGTGGACTTTGCGAGAATTCTTCTCTTGAGTTTTGCAACCACTCTTTAAATCTGAACTCCACAACGACCTATCAAACTTCAAATAGATTCTCGTGGAATTGACAACAACATCAAACCGGAGGATAAGTGAAAGTTCGGAGAACATTGGCATAACCCTTATAAATGCCATGAAAAAGGATTTCAGCATTGTCAAGGAATCAATGAAGCAATCAAGTCTCAGTTTAACATTAGCAGAATTGATGCACCAACATAAATATAAACAACCCAGAATATGAAAGTCCATCAGACCCAATTCCTCCAAGGTATCAAGGAAACTAAACAAAGTCTACAGCCCGAAGCACTCCGTAAGCTCATCATAAATAGAGAGCACGAAGTCATAGTCACTGCCAAATACAATCAAGCTCCCATTCATTAAAAACAAATATCACATGTGCCCAAAGCTTTAATCTTGAAGTGGAATCCACCTGCCCATTGTGCCCATTGATGTTTTATTATAAAAGGCAAGACACAACAAGTTAGGGATGAGGTCTCCCTACGATGTTCTTCACAAGTGGCATTTCATCAACATCGAGCTCTGCCAATTCCTGAGAGAAAGAAATCGTATTTTCCTCGTAGGAGAAAAATGTTGTCGAGAGAATTTTTTCCATGGTGTTAAAGAAATGTAGTCTTTCTAGGCTTAGGGTGGTTTGTTTGGGGGTGTGTGGTTTTTGAGGGGGTAATTGATGAAAGTGAGGGGTAAGATTCTGTGTTTGGAAAAAACTATAGGGTAGATGAATGGGTAAACAACGTTTACTTGCAATATATTATTGGAAGAGAGGTAACTTGAGAGGTAAGTTAAAATTGGCAAATTTGACCTTGTGTTGGTAGTTAATAATATACTATCGGTAGGACAGCTGGTTATATTTTGAAGGGAAGGTGGTTGAGTGGTTGGTTATATTTTGGAGAGAAGATAGTTTGCTTGTTGGTTATATATGCCAAACCTTATAGACCAAAATGGCATGTCTTAATCACATGTAAATATAAATACATATAGCCCAAGTACGAGTGTGATGTAATTTATTGCCTATATGATCTCAAAACTCGAAATCATGCGATCAGATCAAACTTGGTGTGGCTCCGATAACGCTTAAGATGGTTTGGCCACCTGCAAATGAGATTGGTTGATGCACCAATTAGAAGATGAGAGATTTTGGATGTTGAGTTGGTTAAGAGAGGGTGAGGAAGACCTAATAAGTGTCGGAATGAGACTATCCAAAGCGATCTTAGTTATTTAGATTTGAGCTCAAGAATGACCCAAAACAGATCTAAAATTGACACAAAAAATTCATGTAGCCGACCCTTGTGGGAAAAAGCTTTGTTGTTGTTGTTGTTCTATGATCCCAAAACCAAAAGCAAACAAATATACCATGCATGCACACGCATGTGCCACCCAATCGATGTGTGCACAAACCCAAAAGCATATAAACACAATCACTCACAAACCTAACTACATATAAACCCAAACGCATATAAACAAAATCGGCATAAGTACCTAGCACTGCCATACTAGCACTTATAATCGCCATAAACCCCAAACTACCCTCCAGGTTGAACATCCCATCATCACATTAGTGAGGTGAGAAAACGAGGTTTAAACCTCGTATATGGGGTGTAAGTAACACAACATGCAAGGAATTTACCCCCTGTAGTTTTAGGGGTAAAGCTAAGATACAACACATATTGGGGATAGGGCTAAATTACGATTATAAAAAACATCCAATTTGAATCCACCTTTTTTATTTTTATTTTGTTTAAATAAGTTGAGATCAACTAAGATCTCTCCCTAAAAAAATCAATTAGATCTCTAAAAATAGTACAAGATAACATTTATTAAAAATAAGTCTTTTAAGGAGCCAGATTTGGTAGGGTTTTGTTATTTTACTTGTTCTGTAATCTCATCGTCCCTCTATATAAAGATACTTGTGGATCGACTAAAATAAGTCTTTAATTATATAGAAAGATAGAGTTTCTCCGTCGTCTTCTTCATCTCTCTTCGTGCATCTTCACACTCCTCCACAGAAATTCTGGAGTTATCGATGTGTCTTCCTTTTCTTTCTTATTCTCTCTAATTTTCCATATCTTGCAAATTTGGTCTATAACAATGGTATTAGAACATGGCACTAAAATCATCTTTATGATTGACAATCCGACAAATGCAAGTAAATGCTTAAAAGAAAAATGCAATATTGTAAACCCGCAACCCCCCCCCCCCCCCCGTGTTGAAGAATCAATGCTTTTAGCAACCGTAATAACAATGCTCATGCACCTTCGCACTTCTCCACCCAAAACCTCATGTTATCTACGTGTCTTCCCCTTCTTCCTCTCAGCCTCTACAATTTTTCTCTCTTGCAAATATGTTCTACATCAATTAGTACTAAGGCATGGCATTCAAATTGCTATTATGATTTGATAATCCGACATATTATGAGTGAATACTAAATCAATAATGTAAGACCACATTTGTTATGTACAAGATTGAAAAGTCCCCCCTTTCCATGCTTTTACCAAGTTGAAAAACCAATTCCTCATACAACGTGAACTCGTCAACAATAAACACGAGGTCGTGGAAAAAGACTACAAACAAAAGACAACAACAATGATCCACGAACAATAGCATCCATGATGAGGAGCCTTTGTGGACACCGTTGTTGGAATAACCAACAATCTCAGATCCACTTCCACATCAATCACTTTAAAGGTGTCATCAACCACCATCGGTGAAACTTAATTGTCGTTTTCGATCCTATATATGGTCTCGCTAAAACCTGCACCCTTTCTACCACATAACGTAAAGGGCCATGCCCACCCACCACCCTCGACATTCCTAATAGCTACAGATGCAAAGCAACCAGTGTTGTAAAAGTCTCCTGACTGGCCCGACAAGTAGGTCTTACCAGTCTAGTCAGTGGGGTGGCCGACCGAGTACTAACTAATTCCGATTAGGCACACCAGTCGATCGATTTTTGCTTGGAGATACCATGTTTTTTTATTTTTTGCTCTTATTAAAACCAAACTTATTATAATACGCTAAATGTTTTATTTAAATTCAATTACTTCTTTGATTTCATTATGATAGTATAAAAATGTAGAAAATCTATGTAAATATATGTATAAAAATGATTTATATATTTAAAATAATAAAAAATCAAAGCTGAGTGGAGCCCGACAAAATATGATTAGTCGCCCGATTGTTGATTAATTCTTAGTCAGTGACCCGACCAACCGAGTACCGACTACCGACTTTTGCAACCTTGAAGCCAACCACTCTTGATTCTGTCAAACCACCCACCATATGCGCCAAAGTGCAAAGATGTGTCCCCTTCAACTCGTAACCCCGACCTTCGACAACCACATCCCATCGCCAACCATCCCTAATCACTTCCCACGAAATGTCCATCCCTAACGATAGCTTAAGCCCGCCTCAACTTCCAAAACTGAGTTATCATTGGCCCTACTTGTCGCCCACAATCCCTTCATTCCCAAAACATCTCTAACACTGAACCTCGAATAACCCTGCCACCCTCTTATTTTCTATCTCCTCAAGTAAGCACCACCCAACCACCATCATACCTTCAACGTCACCCAAACATCTCCACACCCAACTATCGCATGTCATTCACCACCAACCATCCCCCATGTCATGTCGCACACCCTTCAATTCAACACAAACATCAACCCCAATGTTTTCCCCAACATCAAGCAACTCCATTCACCCTTTGCACCCTCGTTTCGAAGTGGGCACCACCACTATTGGGATGAGTGCTCATAAACCGTATCAAAATATGATACATGTAGTGGCCAGTGACTCATTTTCTCTTATGTGATATATGACCCACCAAACAATCTTGCAACTGCAAGAAAATCTTTGCCAATTTATTTTTTTAGTCTTTGCCAATTTATTTGTTTACTAGAGGGTTGAACTCGAGCATGTTCTGGAATGGGGCAAGAGGCTAAGGTAGGAAAATCGCAGCTTCATCCTACCTTGTGAAGAAATTTCAAAAAAAGGTAAAAGAGGAAATAATGACCCGACAATTCATCATACCATGTGAAGGTTTACAGAGTAAGGTCCGACTAGGTTCGATGCAATCTCTTAAATCATTGACTAACATATATGTATACCAATATGATGGATCATGCTAACCAACTAAATGCTATACGTTAATATGATAATGTGTTATTATTGGCCAAACAAGAAAATAATCATATTAGTGTTTGGAACAACTGCTAGCATTCATGGAGGCGAATTGAGACAAGACAAATACGTGAGGATCAAGAATAAATCAATCCTTCGTTGGGTGATATCTTGGGGGAAATAAATGAACAGCTGAAGTAAACAAAATAAATGAATAGTGAAAAGTAAATCGTATAAGTTCATTATTCCAAAACAAGCTAAAAATTGATTCTCAAAATGCATACTTTGATTAACAAGATGATAGCATACTCAAACTCTTACATAGGTACCCAAACAAAGATAAATCTAACTAGAGGGAACTATCAAACCAAAAATCTAAAACAAGGACTATAAGGGATGAGAAGGACGAAAAGGGTTGGTGGCTATAGGGGAGGGAATGGAAATTTGGGAAGGAGAGATGGAGAATGGAGAAGGGTTGTTGGAGCTGATGGTGAGAAAGAAGAAGGGTGGGATAGGGAGTTGGGAGAGGGGGTCGGAAGAGATAGAAGAAATCTGGAAGGAGAGGGAGAGCTGGGAGAAGAGGGAGAGCTTGTTGGAGAAGAGGGAGGTTACTGGTGGGGAATGGAAGAAGGGGAGTTGTTGGGAAAATATGAAAGAAACTGGGAAGAGAGGGACTTGAGGCCTGCTTGAGAGAGGAGGGGAGCTGGGGGAAGATAGAAGAAGATGCTGGAGCTGGGAGGAGAGGAGATGAGGGAGTTAGGAAAGGGGTAAGTGCATGTATGGGCCTTTCTTGGGTTCTGATCTGCATCTTCTTGTTGGCCCTCCCCCTTCTTTTATAATGTAAAAGAGACCCTGAAGGACAAAGAAGACAATGCATTTTCATGGGGCTACACCACAGAATCAAGACAAAAAGTGGAAGGTGTCGTTACCAATGTTGTAAAAGTCACCCGACTAGCCCGACTAGTCTAGTCAGTGGGGTGACCGTCCAATTAATCGTCCGACTGCCGATTAATCCTTAGTCAGGGACATGACCGATCGACTACCGACTTTTGCAACCTTGGCTGTTACATGGTATCACACCATCCCTTGACTCAAAACAAACAAAAAAATGAAATTTTAACACATTACAATAGTACCCTTACATTAATGTATTTATTGCTTTTCTTCTAAAAATATATATATTTTTATTGTTCAAGTGGTCTTTAACATATCCTAAACTGCATCCCCCACCCTCCCCCCATTTTGAGAAGAATCTTGCTCCGACAAGATGGCATTGTAGTAGCCTTGCAAAAGGTTGGGGCGGAGCTCTTTCAACTATTTCTCTTTGATCCATGAGATGTCTTCCATGCAACATCCCTTCAATCGAACCAGAAAGCGTCGGATCAACCAGCGAAATGTTGTTAATTCACGGACGTCGAGAACGTCTTCAATGGTGTCGGGAATTATTGTTGCTATGGAAGTTGTTGGTGATGATTCATCCGACCAATGCTCCAATATAGCTGCATCTTGGTCAACATACGACTACAAATCGAATACGATAAATATTGATGAAGTATTATTTTTGGTGGTAGGACCATGACATAAGCATTTAGACCATTTTTTCTAATGATTTTCAATAGGTCAATTTGTTTAGGTTAATTTGTGGTGGGATCTCTCGGCAAAACACTCTTTTTGAAAAGGGGTCATAACCAAATCCCCTCCCTGGAACTCAACCTCCCTTCTGCGAGTATTGACTTGGGTTGAATATTTAGTGGACGTATTTAGGAATTTGATACGGATTTCTTGGTGGAGTCGGTGGACATGGTTAGCCAGCTCGTCTGCGATAGCACTTACTCGTCTAGGTCAAGCCAGAGGGGCTTTATCAAGGATGTGAGGAATGGGAAAACCGTAGACACCGGTGTTGCAGAAGTCGGTTTTCGATATTTAGTCGGGAATTTAATACGGATTTCTTGGTGGAGTCGGTGGATATGGTTAGCCAGCTCGTCTGCGATAGCAATTACTCGTCTAGGTCAAGCCAGAGGGGCTTTATCAAGGATGTGAGGAATGGGAAAACCGTAGACACCGGTGTTGCAGAAGTTGGTTTTCGATATTCAGTCAGAGGGGTCACTGATAGAGAATAATCGATATTCGAGAGACTATTCAGAGTTATTCGGTTTTGTATTTTTTAATATAAAAATGATTTTTAATACATATGTTCTTATATATTTATACATATATTATCATCAATCAACAAGAATCCAACATAAAAGTATCCATTAACAACATACATATACAAAGCTTTGACTTTTTTAGTAATATCATGACAAATGGTAACTCTTGAGAATTTTAAAAAAATAAAAAATTCTAGCATTTAACTACCAGTCGATCGAATAGTCGGCCAGTCGGCCGAATAATCGAGCCGACTATTCGATTAGGCCAACTATTGGCCGACACTTCCTCCCCCCACGCACCTCATAGTCGAACCGAATAGTCGGCCTAGTCGGGCGACTATTGCAACATTGATAGACACATTCAAAAGGAGATTTTCCGATAGATCGACAAGACAAACTATTGTAGGCAAACTCGGCATGAGGAAGGACCAAGTCTCATTGAGAAGGTCATTCTCCTGTGAGACATCGAAGCAAGTTTCCCAGAGATCTATTTACTACTTCTGTTTGGCCATCAATTTGGGGATGGTATGCAAACCTATATTGTACATGTGTGCCTAACTTAGATCATAGTGTTGTCCAAAAATAACCTAAGAACATAGTGTCCCTATCAAATGTAAATGAATGTGGGATGCACACGGACAACTTCTTTAAAGAAAAGATATGCCACATGCAATGCATCATATGTCTTCCTACGTGGAATGAAATGTGCTATTTTAGAAAATCGATTAACCACAATAAACACATGATCAACCTTTCTAGCGGTTTGGGGGAGCCCTACTACAAAATCCATCATGATTTCCCAAGGATGTATGGGGATGGGCAGAGGGGTATAGAGGCCTGAGTTCTATTTCTGACCCTTGAAATGTTGGCATGTTTGACAGCATTGGATCACTTGGACCACATCCCTTTTCGTTCTGGACCAGTAGAACCTTTCTAGGATGGCTACGATTTGTCAATGCCAAAGTGTCCTTCGAGACCTCCCCCACGGAGTTCCAGAATTAGGTTCTCTCACAGTGAGGTAGTCGGGACGCACAAATGTGACCCTCATAACAGGTATTCATCTTAGAGGAGATATGAGTCTATCGGAATTAGACAATCATGGTACACTTTGTCGGAGTCGTGATCGTCTGATATAATTCCTTGGTGTGCTCAAAACGGTGACGGAAACTATTTCTAGCATATGAGCTCGATTACTCAGAGCATCAGCCACTCGATCTAAGGTGTTAGCTTTGTGTTTCAAGTGAAATGTGTATTCTTGCAAGAAACTTGCCCATTTTGCATGTCTTTTATTGAGAGTCTTCTGTGATTGCAAATAGCGCAAGACTTCGTGGTCAGGGTCGAGTATGAACTCACATTGGATGAGGTAAGGGAGTCAATGTTTGAGGGCTTGGACAATTGCATAGAATTCCACATCATATATGGAATAACATCAACGTGCATAATTCAACTTTTCACTTAAAAATGCAATGGTCGTCCTTGACTGAGGATGGCATTGGTACCAACATGAGAGACGTCGCAATCTACCTCGAACACCTTGTTGAAATTGAGTAAAACAAGTGCTGAAGCATGTGTCAGGTGTTTCTTGAGATTATGAAAGCATCAGCTTCAAGGGTCCAGGTAAATTTGCCACCACGTAAACAATTAGAAATGGGGTGGTTTGGCTACTAAATTTCCATGCAAATCGACGGTAGAAAATGTTAATTCCAAGAAACTACATAACTCTATGAGAGTCTTTGGGGTAGGCCAACCCCTAATGGCTTTGACCTTAATCGGGTCAACTTTGATTTCCGTAACGGAGATAATATAGCCTAAAAAGTTGACGGAGTCGGTGAGAAATTCGCATATCTTCAGATTAACAAAGAGTTGATGCTCCCTCAAGATGGTGAGCACATGTTGCAAATGACTTAGGTGTTCTCATCGTTCGGTACTATAGACCACGATGTTGACAAAGTAGACGACCACAAACTTCTAGATGAGGGGTCTCAAGATGTGATTCAATACACGCATAAAGGTATTAAGTGCATTGGTCGGGCCAAAAGGCATTACTAACCGTTCGTACAGACTCTCGCGAGTCTTGAAAGCGGACTTCCACTCATCTCTAGACCTAATTCTTATTTGGCAGTAGCCGCTTCGAAGATCCATTTTGGAGAAAATGAGTGCCCTTGTCAACATATCCATCATATCATCAAGCTGTGGAATCGGGAATCGGTATTTGATGGTGATCTTGTTGATGGCATGACTATACATGCACATCCTTCAGGTCGCATCCTTCTTAGGTATCAAGAGGGCAGGGATCGCAACAGGGCTCATGCTCTCATGTACATATCCCTTATTCAGGAGTTCCATGATCTAACGTTGCATTTCTTTGTGTTCATCTGGGCGCATTCAATAATGGGGTAAGTTGGGTAAGCTAGTCCCAATGATAAGGTCAACGTGGTGTTGAATGTCTCTTAGAGATGGCAGTCCTTCAAGTAAATCGGTTGTTCTGCTAGAATTGGGACAACTTCAGAATTTATTTTATCAAGGTCCACTATGTTGTTTCCAACCTCCCTTCCAATAAGGGCAAAGATGACTCATGACGTGAAGCTGGCGTTGAAAGGGAGATGCTTTAACAACCATGAGTATCTCATGTGGGTTCGATGGCCTGGTAACCATAGGATATTGGTGGTCAACTTATGGACTCCTTGGTGCGGCAAATGCTACTAGGGGAATCACGCTGAGGTCAAAGGGTAATTCATGTTTTGTTTATCATGAAGGTGTATGTATTCTTCATTCCCTTGTGTTTTGTATATCGATCAAACTGCCAAGGGCATCCCAGTAAAATGTGACATACATCCATTGGAGCAATGTGACACCAGACCTCATCTTTATAGGTTGGTCCAATGAAAATTTTGGCAAGGCAATGATGTTGAATAGGCATTTGGGTCCCACCTTTAAACCACGCCACACTATAGGGTCGGTCTAAGGGTTGTGTTTGTAGTTCCAATCTATCCACCATTTCTTGGGCTACAAAATTTTCCATACTCCCTCCATCGATGATCAATGAACAGCGATGGTCACTGGAGGTACAGGTGGTGCAAAAGATGCTCCTTAACTATGCATCATCAATCTCAACTTTAGGTGCTAGCATGAGTTGTTGCACAACTCTTGTTGGTGAGCTATTTTCTACTCCAAACTCATTGTGTTAAATTAGGAGGAAAGGTCCACTAGTCTCGGCATTTACCTCAACATCCTCACAATCGTAATTGTTATTTGTGTACCCAGTCATCATCTTTGAATCAGCCACTTCAGTATGAGTCGTGTCATTATTTGTCTCATCGTACACTAAGTGTGTGCTAGCTACGCGTGGGTTGAGGCATTGTTGTCTGATGACCTTTTTTGAAAGCATATGAAACAAGTATCTGGTCCTATAGTAGACCGAGCTTCGAGGAATCCATACCAAGCGAAAGCGGGTCGAGAATGGCTGGAGGTCATTCCAGAAATGATGCGAGATCCATAGACAACAGACTTAACGATTAGCTAAGTGACAACTCTAGTTAGTCTAACCGATGTGTTTGGTGTTGTGATGGGGGCACTAGAGGTGATTGTGGGGCAACATGTCATGTTTTGACTTAATTTAGCCTCATCTCGGACAGCTCTATCATGTGTGATATCCACATTGCGACAATCAAACATGTATAGTTCGTTTTGGATATTGGTCTGTAATACATGTGTGTATCAGGCAACAAGTTGAGTCACTCTCTTTTAGGTTATTTCGAGCTACCAACACTTGGAATTCTTCAGTGTACTCAACGGTGCATGTCCCTTGCGTAGATTTTGGAGGTAGTTGTACAAGTTTTGTCGATACTCCTCGAGTAGGTATTTTCTCGGTTCCTGCTGCATTCTATCCCATGTACGAACGTGTTATTTACCTTGACGATGGCGTTCCTCCTGAAGACGTTTCCACAAAACTAGAGCATATCCTTATAGTTTCAGTGAGGTAAATTGGACTCTTTGATCACTTGGTATATCCTTCCAAACAAATAAGTGATCCAACCGATCCATCCAGTCTAAGAAGACGTATGGATCACATCGCCCATCGAAGTCAATCGCGTCAATCCTTATGCAACTATACTAATTAGAGTCTTGCACTTGATTCAGTGTCGAGTACGTGGCTCGAGTACTTTTCTTCGATTTCGCTCTACTCCTCATCGCTCGCGCGGTTCTCTATGCCCATCATCTTCGTCAGATGAGGGGTGCTGTGAGTTTGGGTCTAGGGAATGTTCATTGCTAGCGTCACTCTCTGAACTAGGATCACTCTGATCATGTTGGTCTCGAGAACTATGATCTTGGGTTTATGAAGATCGGCTAAAGCCTCAAGAGTTGTGATCAAGTCTATATTACCTATCCATTAGATCAAAGTTTAAAACCTTTAATTGTTGGATATTATTGATAATAGTTCTCTCTATGTTCCTATAAGAGTGTTTGTGCAACGGATCTCGCTGCCAAGATTTGCTATCATGGCTTCTAGACACGTCAAGCAATGTGGGTGAGGTTGATGAACCATCGTCGATCTGTTTCTAAAATCACATGGACACAGAGCGAAAGAAAAAAACGAAGACAGGTTTTTCTTTCTTTTTTTGTGCAATGAAAAATGAGATATCTTAAACAATTAAAATTTCCAATGAAGGACAGGAATAAAAGAGTCGAAAAATGAGCAGAAAATTAAAAAAAGTGTCGACAGAGCCCTACAACGAGTAGGAACTTAAAGATGGTTGGTAGAGCCGAACAACAAGCATGAAAATAAAAGGTGATCGACAGAGTCGTATAATAAGCAGGAAAATAAAAATGGTTGGCAGAGCCAAACAATAGGCATGAAAATGAAAAAGTGATCAGCAGAGCGTGCAACATAAAAAAAGTATTGAGCCTTCTCCCACTAAAAGTAGGGTTGGCTACATGGATTCTTGCTCAAATCCATGTCGAAAGATTCGACTATTTTTTACGTTGATCGCCGACTACCTAACGCAACCCCTGCAAGAGTGGGATTTGCAAGAGCGTGCAACATATAGAAAATAAAAAAAGGTAGGCAGTGTCTAACAACCGGCAGAAAATAAAAAGGCAGGCAGAGCCCTACAATTGCAAAAATTAAAAGCACGAGCCACACAAAAGAGGAAAAGAAAGAAAAATGTCGAATGCAATGCAAGTGCAAAATGAAATGATTTTTTTTATGTTTACAAATCGATTTCGCTCTGATACCACTTTGATGCAATCCAACAGCTCCTTAAATCATTGACCAACGTACATGTATACAAATATGATGGATCGTGCTAACTAACTAAATGCACTAATACATTAATCCGATGATGTGTTGTTATTGACCAAACAAATAAATAATCAGATCAGTGTACATTCGCTAGTATTCATGGAGGCGAGCTGCAATCAAAAATAAATCAACCCTTCATCAAATAAGTGACTCTCGGTGAAAACTAATTTGGGTGATACCTTGGGGAAAATAAATGAATGGCTCCAGTAAACAAAATAAATGTTCAATGAAAAATAAACATTCCAGGTACATGATTCCAAAACATGCTGAAAATTGATTTTCAAAATGCAAACTTTGATTCATAACAGGATGATAGCATACTCGGACTCTTACACAGGCACCCAATAAAAATAAATCTAACTGGAGGAAACTATCAAACCAAAGATCTAAAATAAGGATTGTGAGGGTGGAGAAGGACAGAGAGAGCTGGCAACTATTGAGGAGGGAATGGAGAATTGGAAAGGAGTGTTGGAGAATGGAGAGGAGCTGTTGGAGCTGCAGGTGAGAAAGAAAAACAGTGGGATGGGGAGTTGGGAGAGGGGTTGGGGAGAGATAGAAGAAAGCTAGGAGGAGATGGAGAGTTGGGAGAAAAGGAGGGCTTGTTGGAGAAGGGGGAGGGTGTTGTTAAGGACGGGAAGAAGGGAAGCTACTAGGAAAAGATGAAAGAAATTGGGAGGAGAGGGACTTGAGGCCTGATGGAGAGAGGAGGGGAGCTGGGGGAAGATAGAAGAAGATGCTGGAGCTGGAAGGAGAGGAGATAAGGGAGTCATGGAAGGGGTAAGTACTTGTATGGGTCTTTTCGTGGGTTCTTCTGATCTGCCTCCTCTTGTTGGCAATCCACCTCCTTTTATAATGTAAAAAGAGCCCCTACGGGACAAAGGAGATAGTGTGTTTTCATGGGGCTACTACACCACAGAATCAAGACAGAAAAAGGGGAAGGTGTTGTTACATGGTGTTGCACCATCCCTCAACTCGAAACAAACAAAAAATGAAATTTCACACACAGTCCCCCATAGGGCTTAACACATTACAATAGTACCCTTACATTTAATGTTTATTGCTGGAGTGGCCTTTAACATGTCCTAACTTGCATCATGTTGGAGGTTATTCTCCATAGAGAATGGATAATGGGTTAGTTGTAAGGTTGGTTTCATTACGAGGAATAGGATAACAGAGGCTGGAGTTGGGTATTTAGGATTTGGATGGAAGTAGGTGAAGTTCACCCCCTAGTCAACAGACAAGGTGTATATGGTGTATGGTGGTTGGGGGAGAATGGGACTTGGATTGGATTCAAGAGTGGGTTGACGACGGTCATCCCGGTGTTTAGGTGGCTTTGGAGGTACGAGTAGGATTGGGACAATGGGATAGGAAGTTGACTATTGACCAAATTAAAATATAAAAGAAAAATTAAAAAGAGATATAAAATGGACTGAAATAAAAAAGACCAACATGATTATTGTATGATTTTTTTTCAAAACAAAGGAAAGTTGATGCAGCACAGACAGGGGATTAGAACTATATTGGGATTCTCCATATCCTTTATCATCCAATTTAAGACCAATTGGAATTTTATTTTTCGGTTTAAATAACTGAGATCTCTACAAATGGTATAGATAATGTTGTTATTTAAAATAGGAGTCCTTTTAGTGTTATGTTAGAATTTGTTAAAGTTTTATTTATTTTGTTTAATTGTTTTGTAATCCCATATTATCTCTACATAAAGAGATTTATGGGCTAATTAAACAATCGAATGATATAGAAATCTAGAGTTTCTCCATCTTCTCCTTCTCTTCCTCTCTCTTCATGCATTTCCATGATTATCCACATAAAATCTTGCATTGCCAGGAGTCTTCCACTTCTTCCTCTCATCCTTTAAAACTTTTTCTCTCTTGCATATCCTTTCTGCAACATCCAATTGGGCCCTACTTTGCCTGAATTTGTGAGCTTGATATTTTTCTTAACAAATTTTAGGATGTATACTAATCTCTACTAACCATAATTTAGTTTCTCGTGCAAAACACAGCCCACGGCCTATGCTGGAACAATTGCAATGTGTACTACCCAACATGCAACATATGCTAAACTAGTTGCACTCATAATTCTTCCCTCAAAACAAACTCAACCTGACAAAGGAAGGCCAAATAAGCCCTTCCTCTAGTATCATCCATTGTTTTCCCCTCAGTGGTGTCTCTCCATTTTGGCCATTCCAAGGAGCTCTACAGCTGAGGTTCCTCATACTACAGTTTATATTTTGGCTAGCCTCTGTTATCAGTTTATTAGTTTCTACCAGATAAAAATATCACAAAACCAGAGTCCATGTCCCTACTATGCTATTTGTGGTATAATTTGCATAGATGCCACGGTCCAGCAATTCTTCATGTTCTCCAGAAAATAAGAAAGTGTACTGTGTTCACGAGTTCAAGATGTTACCCAGATAATGAGTCGTACTTGGGGGTGCTAAGCTGAGTGTACTTGGTCCGTAAGAGTTTGTAAACTTGGCGAAATGAATCCTTTAGACAACTCCTATTATCATAGAACATATGCTAGAACAAATGCAACTCACTACTTATTCCCAAATTCGAAATAGGAAAGTAGGCCTGATGAGCCCCATTGTCCACTAGATAGTTCTCCTCCGTTCTGGCCATTCCAAGCAACTCACTACCTCTACAGCTGATCTCACTCATCCTATTCTGTCATCACACCCAGAAGTGTTCTATCGAGTAAAAAACACAATTCACGACCTCAGACTTGCGCAGAACCCGCTTTGAACCAAATAAAGGAACAACTATATGAAAATCGAGCATAACACAAGCCACGGCCTCAATAGCGCGTAGAACCCGAGAAAAATCGATATTTTGCAATAAAAAATCAACAATTGGACAACAATAGAGCGTCGACGCACCTTCTTGATGGATGGATCGAGCCATTCGTACCACCGGGCCTTGCACTGCTTGGCGGATTTCCTGACCAGAAGCGACGAAATCCGCGCCCACTGGTTCTTCCCGTACTTCATCACCGCCGCCTTGAGGATCTCATCCTCCGTGTTCTTCCACACGCCTCCCTTGATCATGATCCTCATCTTGCCTTCTGCCTTGTTGGATCACCCGACTAGGGTTTTTCTTCCGGGGGAAGTCGATCGAGGAGGTATCCAAGGTGGGATTTTGGGGACCGGGATGGGGAGATTCTGGGGTTTTGGGATGGGGGTCGAGGTCGGATTTGGAGGTGAACGATGGAGGCTGGGATTTGGCGCCGCGAAGTTCCTGTTTGTGGGTCTCTGCTTCTGGAGAAAGAAAGGGCTCTTTTCTTTCTTTTAAATTCTATCCCTCCTGATATTATATATTGATATTTCTAGTCTAGGAAACAATTACATAATGTACAAATTTGTGCGAATCTATGGTATGTAGGGATGTATATGTGTTGTATGAATATATATATATAAGGGTTGTTATCAGCAATATCAGTTATACCTCTCTTTTTTGGGAATATTAGTTGTGCTCCCGATTTTTTATCGTTCTATCACTTGTGTCCCTCTGTTAGTTTGGTTGTTAATGAGTTGAACTTAAGCATGGTTTTCTCGAACCATGATTTGGGTAGGAGGGGTAATATCGGAAATACTCGTCTTCTTCCTCATGTTCCCAAAATGGTTACCCCCAAAATCCAAACCCACAACTGAAGATGGAGACGGCTGCGGAGTACCGATCACCCTCCAGGTTCATCATCATCAGTGGTCGGAGAGAGTTCACCTACGAGCCACAACCATCCTCCTCAATCCCAGGACCAACAAGATCGTCCGCGAGTTCTAGGAAAAGGAGGAGGGCTTGGAGGCTGAAACCCTCTTACCTACAAGAATGACTCCATCACAGCGTTATACATCTCAAGATATTGGAAGATCTTCTCGAGGAAATGCATCCCCTTCGCCAAGGTTGCGAGCTCCGGGAACCCGAGGAACTGCTCCGAGGTTTCCCCAATTATTCCTTCTTTGGTAATAAAAAACTCAGCTTTTTTGCTCCATCACCTCCTCCTTCTGTTCCACCCACGACCCAATTGCCCCTACCTCGTAAAGAACACTGTGAATATCCCAGGAAGCTCAACGAATCAGCCATTCTTGGGATTATAGTTGGTGGGTGTGCGGTGGGCTTCGTGGCGGTTGCCATTTTCTTCATTTCGGTCCACAGTGGTCGTCTCTCGGGCTAGGCGGGCGGAGGATCACCTTTCTTTACTAGAAGAGCAGGAAACAAGCAAGACACTAGCATACGTAATTACAGAGGTTAACCTGGTTCAAAGAACTAATAGCCCCTTTCCATATTCTGCTCCAAAATAAAAGCGAGAGCTTTGGATCGGGAAAGCTTGGGAATGGGGACCGATCACTGGAGGAGAAGGCGATGGCGACGAAGCAGGACGAGAACAACTGGCTGGTGTTCTTCGAAGGGTGAAATTTCGCATTTGATCTCGAGGACTTGTTGCGAGCATCATTAGAGGTGTTAGGGAATGGGTCACTGGGAATGGTGTACAAGGCAGTAATGGAGGATGTGACGACGGTGGTGGTGAAGTGGCAGAAGGATGTCGACATGAGGCGGAAAGATGTTGGCTGCGAGCGGAGGAGGAGGCAATGGGCGGAGAGGCGTGGAGGAGGAGGAGGAGGAGGCTGGGGTGGCAGAGGGAGAGGAGGCTTGGGGCGACGGAGGGGGAGGAAAGACCATTCAACCCCCCCTCCCCCTTTAATTAATTCCGCTTATGTCCTCATAGTTAACGTTCATTTGCACTGTTGATGGACGACAACTAACCCGAGATGCACAAGTGATAGAACGACAAGAAGTCGGGAGCACAACTGATATTCCCCAAAAGAGAAGGGTATAACTGATATTGCAATATCTTGGATGGGCACAACTGATAAAAACCCTATATATAATAGCATTATTACTGTGTACATGGAGAAGGATATATGTCATAATCGTTAATGGTATCATTTATATTTGACACGTTACAATTGTATATGTAAGAAATCTCGTATCCATATATTTGTGTTGAGTTAGTCCGACGCAGTAAATGAGCTCAATCCTCGACTGTCGTCGAAACCCAACTAGATTTGGAGTGGGTTGCTTTTAAAGTGTAAATTTGATCAAGTAGTAAATGGGTTGGACTCCGGCTTACATGTACTTCAGCCAATGAACCGATGGTTGACATAGATAAATGCTCAAAACCTACATGATAAATCCATATGATTCTATATGGATGAACATTTCAATCCTATATAATCTAACTTATCTTAGTTACATATATACAAATAATGTGAACTCTTTGCTTTTACAATAAACTGGTGGTCAATCTTTCCCCTCTCTTCTCATAGCAACATCACTTTTCTCATTGCACAATGTTAGCACTACTCTCCTTATTATTCTTATAGATGCCTCAAACAGTATATCCTCTATATATGAAATAGTCAATTTAGAATCATTTCTATATATACAACTTTCTTGTGATTTCCATTCATCCTCATCACATTTACTAGTATAGGCATCTTCAATTTTTCATGATGTTATCATTAATGCATGTTGAGATCCATGACATATATTGTTGTAATTGTTTAAGATGTACATGTATGTTTAGTTAAGTGGAATGCTAAAACTGAAATAAGAACTAAGTATTATTTATTGTTTATGAAAATAATTTCAGTTAAATAAGATTACTACTTGTTTAAGAGTTTATTTATCTTAGTCAATGATTGTTAAAATAACATTACATGTGGAATTGTGTATCTGTATATTTAAATAAATAAATAAATAACTGTGTATATGGAACTTGACATTTGATTACGATTTGTAAACTGTGGAACTAGAACTATCTCTGTTCATTTAAATAAATACCAATAAACTTGTGATTTAAATAGATAAATGCACTGGAAGTCTGTGTTACCGAAATTGTCATGCCAATAATTAATTGAACTGGAAGTACTTATTTAAATATCTAAACAAACTGCAAGTACATAAACATATCAAATTCAAATCCGAATCAAGATCCAGATCTAAATCTGATTCACATAAAAATCCTCAAAAGTCATACATCTCTTCCAAAAATCCCAAACTCAAGAGCAGTTCCCTTCCTCCTCCCTCCCTCTCGTCGGAGTACCGTCAGAGCTCCCTGAAATGTGTCAGATCAACCATCCGAAGTCATCACCGCATAGAGAAGGTCAAGGTCACCGCAAAGACTCTAAAAGTACCTATGTGTTGGATATGCATATTCTTCGAAGTAGTTGCAGCAGCGAGCAGCTTGGAGTTGCTTCCTTTTATGCAGCTACACGATCTACTTGTAGTACAGTATTTGTAGCTAGTCTATGTGTGTTGTTTTACTGATTACTTTACTTGTAGCATTTTGAAAGGTGCGATATGTACAATGTATGTATGGGAAGTTTTGAAAGCATATAAATGATATTTCCTGGACATGGATTGGATTGTAATGTAACTGAATGATGGATATGAAGTGAATGGAAAGAAATGTTTAATTACAATATTTTGTGCTATTTTCTTCTTATGTTTATATCATGTCACTACAATAGAAACATGGTATTGTGACGAAATTTAGACGACAGATTTTAATACGACAGATATCTGTCATAGACTTCTGTCACCTAAATTCTAGCCTTTATATAAAATGCAATTATTCAAGAAAACCCTAAAATTCCCTCTATCAGCTCCCTTCCCTCTCCAATCTCCTTGGGTGCGAGCGGCTTCCCTCCCCTCTCCTCGGCTCTACCAGCGATCCTCGCATTGCATTTTCCTCCTCTTCTCACCTCCATCGTCCTGAGGTATATATACTACATTCTACTGATCTGATCTCATTTCAAACATTTCTACCACTTCTCGAATGACGGTCCTCCTCTGGATTTAGGGTTTCATAGAAGGTGAAGAACTATCACATGCAGTGAATGGGCGGATCGCCTCGGTAATATGATGAGGATCGACTCCACGCAGGTTGTCGTCTCTCGATCTATCTATTTTTATATTGTTGTGACTGTGATTGTTGTTTGTTCTATTTCTATATAGTGATGAGGAGAGAGCCGATCCGAGTGTGTGAAGGTTGTTTTTTTGATTGAATGTAAATATCGAGAAATAGGGATACAGATATCTCAGTTCTGATTTCTGGTTTGTGTTTATGGTCGATTTGTTGCGTAAAATATCGAGGAGGATACACTCAAGAGTAATTTTATCCCTTCTCTCACATTTATCTTGGAAAAAACCTAAAAAATTCTAACCACACATTGACTTCTTCTCATAGATAGGGCTTGGCGGTGGTTGAGGGGGCCAAGGCAGTGATGGAGGTGGACGATTGTAGAAGAAGGTGGAGAGAAGTTGGGGGCGATAAAGTAGCAGTTAGAGCTTCAAATTGTCGTGAGAAGTGATAAAAGAGGAGCAGCAGTTGGAGCTCCGAAGGGAAAAGTTTTGTTGTGATAAACTATGGGAATTTTTTTACAAACAGACATTTTGTCTTTGCTGAGAAGAAATTACCTATTTGTTGTTAAGAAATGAAATACGACTATTGTTCCGCAGAAGAATTTCATCCCAAATCCCATCCCCTATAAGTAATGATTTTCCAGGATTAACAAAAGTTAGTAAAAGATTAACATAGGTGTAAATGTCAAAATGAGGTTACATGCTTTGCTTTAATGCTGCAGAGAAGTTTTACTGCTTCTTTCGATAAGGAGTACGCCTGTGAAACAGCAACAAGTGCCCAATTCCTTTCTTCAGCACAGAAAGCGGTTTTGTATATCCTTGGCCTTGCGATCTCTATTTCTCTGAAGTAGCTATTTTTCTTCCTTACACGTAGAAGATTAAAAGAAATTCAAGTTTTTATTGGAGATTTCTGTACTTAAAGTTTATGTTTGGCATCTTGATCCTCGTTCTTAGTAGATTTGGAAGCCATTCTTCCTTTTTTTTCGCAATGACGGTGTATTTTCCTTATTTCTTTTCCTTCTGGAAAACCTCAAATTTAATATTTTTCCATCTTTATTGACTTCCATCACTTGCCAACATAACTGTTCGTGATAGTATAGTTTCAATAATTATCAAATTCTAGAAAATCGAATTCGCGATTAGCATAGATTTTGATAATTAGCACTATTTCTATTTAGAAGTATATTACGAATAAAGAAACTAACTCAAATCTAATATAATAGTTGAGGTCAAATGTCTGAGATGCGTCACGTCAAGGGGACTGGAAACCGAGACAGACCCCCATCCAGTGCTATTATATGGTGTCAAGGCAAAGGGGCACAGACCAACATTCTTATTCATGCATTCTATTTAATTTGTTGTGTTAGCAAGGTGAATAATCATTAGTGTGCTAATGAAGTTGGATATTTGTCTTTTCATGCATCACGACAACGGAATAATCTAAATCGGAATAGTTGTTGTTGAAACAACAAGTTTGAAAAGGTGCCCTTTTCTTTTGGGAGTTCTGTATAGGTAGTGAGATACACATATATATGCATAAACATACACATATCTGTGGAGATATTTCGCATCTCTAAAGTATTTATACCAGATTTCACTTATCACAAAATTGCTTTTAACTATTACTTCATGAATATCTAGCATATATGTGTTAAATTTTTATTATCGACAAATTTACGAGATCGAAATCAATGTAATATAGTACGATTCTGAATATATTTTAATTGGAAAATAAATGGTAATCCAATCAACTCTTTATGATCTATATATTTTCCAAGTTATAAATATACGTACATTTACCTTCGTGGATGTTGTGAGGAAGATTGCTACATGTAATTAATTATCTGGAGAATATCTGGACGTAGCTCCTTAGTTGTTTGGCAGAAATACCTTGTTGGTAATGTGTATGGTATCTTAGCAAAATCAAAGCTAAATTATCTAGACAAATACCTCCTTAGGTACATTATAAGTCAGTATGCATTCGCAAGTATGATGTACAAACTGATCCCTTCCTTAGGTACCATCTAATGCAAGTGAAGTATTACAAGTTGATAATGTCGTATTATTATCACATGTTTATAATTATTGTTTATGATGATTACAGATGGAGAAGTGCAATATGATGGATTGGGAAAATACAATTGGATGGATGAGCTGAAGACTTCTAGCACTTAAAAGGTTGGGGTTGATGAATTCATGAGATTGTGATATTCAGGTGAGATGGGAAAGTATTATTATTGGTTGTTTTTTTCATTCTTTGTATCACTGATTTATCAATGTAGAAGAGAGATATATGTCATTGTCGTTGATGAGCAGTCCAATAAAACGTGAATCTTAATATGTCTTATAACGCAGTTGTTTCTTTCTTATTGTAATTACTAATACCTTGCTTGTGGAGAATGTTCTTCCTTTGTCCCTACTATTTTAATAAGGTTTCTGTTGATGGAGCTTGTTGCAAAAGGAGAAGAAATGTCCATATGCAAGGTTTGATCACATTATACATTTCCTTTCATCCAAGATCTCTGCTCTCCACTCTGCATTCTGATTAAATACATTTTGGTTATTAAAAATCTAGGTGATGGTCTTCTTTTTGTTCGAATTCAAGATGAAACATGATATCATTTGAGTTGCAGATGATGCTTTTGGATATATTCGAGTACATAGATATTTATAATCGACATGCCTATCTTTCGATTGCATGGTATTGGTTACAGGCATGGTGTTCCTATTCTACGCATTCAGATATATCAAGATCTTCCTCTTGTGCTTACTGATGAATCCACATTTCATCATCTTTATTCTATCATTTTGGCACCAAAAACCCTAGCAAATGCCTGTAAATATCATTAATTTCATCATCTTAGCATTCATGCATGTGCATCACATTAGTGTATAAAATACTGTAATTAGGGCCAAAATTATAGAATAAATAAAAGAAAAGAAAAAGAATAAAATTTTGTAAATATTTTATGACCCGAAACCCCGAGACCTAGGCATCTTGATGAATAGGTCGACAAGGAATAAAGTAGGGGGAGATAAGGGCCAAAATGCAACACAAGCTCCTTTTATTTTATTAATTCTTTATTCATTTTGGGACCTATTTTTGGTTCCACTTTTTATACTTCAAATAAAGAAACTTTGTTCATAAAAGTTGTAGATAATTAAATAAAGAAAAATACAAAATTGATTTCACTGAAAAATAATGTACAGATAAAAAGTTATGGTCTGAATAAAAATCCAGAATGCCAACTTCCCAGACCCGTATCTCATAAATGAAAACTCCAAATGCAGTATACTCACCTTTAATTGTATATAGAATAAAATAATCTATCCGATGGCGGTGGTTTCGCATTTGGCGGAGCTACGGTTTGAAAGTTGAGTTCTGGACCCACATTGTATAAGTGTACCAATTAAAATATTCAAGTTATTATTTATTCATTATTTGTACATTCTTAGATTTTTATAATGTTGTAAATATTACTTATAATAATTATGGGTATTAAAATCAGAATAAAAATGCAAAGAAAACTCAAAATAAAAATCAACAAGGATAGATGATACAGGTATAATACCTATACTCATACCTATATAAACAACACTTCTATTTTATTAAATATACAAAACACATCAGAAAAATAAAATAAAAATATACTTACATGTATAAAAGTATTTTATAATTTTATAAAATAATAAACAAAAATAATACAATTACAATACATAAAATAAAAATAAAGTAATAAAATTTATAGATAATATACCTATATAAGGGGTATAAAAGTAAACTTATCAAAATATACCTCATAAAATTAATTAAAAATCATAATAAAATACTACATAAAATTTTAAGCAGTTTTTATTTAATAACCAAAAAATTCGGCTATTTTCTATTTTTAAACGAATTAATAAAACTTTTCTAAAATCTTTTTCCTGGTTGGTCCACGTGGACCAACCAGGTGCCTCCGACTGTTGACCGGCGGGTCAACAGTCTGACCTACCCTCCTCTGTAGCTCGGCACGCCTCGTTTTCCCCCCGCCTTGGTGGATTTTTCGAGGTCGCACCATACACCCTCTACCGTCGCTTCCTTCATGGGACTTGTTCCCTGTAGATCCACCTCCATCGCCGACCTACCTGATCTCCCTAGATCTCCTTCCCTCGCCCGTGACTTTGCCTCGAAGTCACGCATCCACCATTCTTCAAATACGAACCCACCACTTCCATCCCCGGTTTGAACACCTTCGGTCCACCCCTCTTCGTCTTTTTCGTGCTCAGACACTCCTGGAGGTGACAGCTCCACCGCAGTGCCCTCAGCCAAGGCGACCGAGGTCGGAGGCGTCTCCACCATCTCCCGCAACTCCGGTGGTTGAGGTATCTTCTCCCTCTGGCTCCGGCCATCGAGGAAGCCCCATCTCCCCCATTTTCTTCAGCATTTAACTCGCCTTAGCTTAAGGATGAAAAGCCCTATCAAATCTTGAAGTCCCATTGATCGAATCACCCTATCGAACCCTCTCGCCGGAGCGCAACTCCGACCGAGTCACCCCCTTTCGTTCCGCGCCTCTATTCCACCTCCGCGGGGTCCAGGCAACTTGCCCTGGACCCTCTCACTCGATTTTACAGGTCAAAGCACGTTGACTCGTGCCTGGAGGACATTTTGGAGTCTCGCCGGAGCTAATGGAGGTCTATAGCTCCGCCACCCTCTCGCGAGCACCTCGGCCGTCACCGAGATCTTTTGCCGCCCCCAGGAGATAGAGAAGTCCCAGAGGAACTCCCAGATCCAGTTTGGAGCTCAGAAGCCTTCCGGAGACGGAGCAGCACCTTGGAGAACCTCGGCTCGCCGGAGTTCTTCACTGTTCTTGCTCCGGCCTTCGCCACCGTTGGATCGAGGAGGAGCGTCAGATCGCGCGTCGACCGTCAGATCATCCGAGCCCAGCTGCCGTTGGATCTCATTCTGAGATCTAATCTCAGACGTCGAAGCGAAGCGTCATCGACCGTCTAGATTGCGCCACGTGTCAAGTGGCTTCTTCATCGCCGTTGGATCGCGCGAATAGGGGTATTTTGCACCTTGACCCCCTGCGCATTTTGTATTTTCGTTTAGTCCTTAAACTTCCGCATGTAGTATAAAATTTGTGTAATATTTGCAAGTAGACCCCCGCACTTACTTTATTTACAAACAGGTCCTCTGCCACGTCACCTCACGTGATCTGTATATGTGAGGTGAGGGCATTTTGCATAGAGGCCCTCGGTCTTTGTTTTATTTCGTTTCAGTACCAAAACTTGGATATTAAGTGTTACATTTTTGGAAATTTTGCAAGTTGGCCACTGGGGTTTTTAATAATTACTTTTTGATCCTCGCCAGGCGCGTGCAAGTCACGCGCCCTGGTGGGAAACTTGCTAGGAAACCCCTGCGGATTTTGTAATTGGTGTTAGGTACTGAAAATCAAATTTTACGTGTTAGTTTTTGAGGAAAATTGCATGTAAGCCCCTGGAAGTTCTGATATTTGCACTTATACCCCTGCCAGGCATGATTAATGTTTGGATGCTAGTTCTAATTATTTAAATCATCATTTGGCCTCCAAAAATTCTACAAAAATAGACTTAAGCTCCTGTGTACTTGAACTTTCACGCCACATTTTTACATTGCACTTTTACTGCATTTTCATATTTATTAAAAATCAAAAACATGCATTTATTTCACTATTTGCATTAGAAAACCCATAAAAATTATAAACACATTTTGAAAAATTCCAAAAAAATTATATTTTGTGTGTTTTACCCTTTTCTAGTGTCAGTCCAAAAATCACTAAAAATCTCAAAAGAAAAACCTTAAAAATTCAAAAATACATAAAATCAAAGAAAACTCCAAAAATTATAAACTCAGTTCCTGTTTGTTCTATACTTTGTTATCTTTATTTGAAAATTAGTGTGAAAAATTTTGGTTGCTGTTTGCTAATTTCAATTCCCATCCTACTCACAGCCAGCACATATTTCATTGTTTGCCCTTAAATCAGTATTTAGAAATACCAAAAACAGTTTGAAAAATATCCAAAAATCACAAAAACAGTAAAAAATCCTAAAAATATCAAAAACATTTTATTTCTGAATTTTTGGCTATTTTTGCACATTTTTGTAACTACTTTATCTCGTCTTTTATTACTTCGCTTTTATTTTTCAATATTGAAAAAGAAACAAAAAAATATAAAATATAAAATTATAAAAATCAGAAAATTAAAAATCAAAATACAAAATCAGAAAATTAAAAATTAAAAAAAATTAAAAATTAAAAACCCACAAAAATTCCTTTGATTGCTTGCTTAGTGTAGACACTTGACACATTCACTCACTCACGCACAATTGTTTGAATTACCCTGCTTGCTCCCGGAGTTCGAACTCTCTGCATACTTGCCCTTTACATCATTTGTGCAGAGTTAAAAATAAATTTTAACTCCACATTTATTTGTAATTATTGATCTTTAGTGTGGGTTAATTGTTGATTTTAGGTCAGGATTCATTGTGAGTCGTCACAGCGACGGTTGTCTCCGCCTTGTGTGAGATACCACTTTTAGACTCCGTGAATCTTGGCTAAATCACTTACCTGTTAATGTGACGACAAGCCAGAGTAAAGTTGCAGTGTTACGTTTGCAGATTTATGTTTGCAGATTTACTCGAGGTTGTCATTGATATGGAAGTTACTAGGAGGTTAACCAATGAGTAAAGTAATAACATTATCTTGCATTGTGTTGAAGCCTATTTGGTATCATGATGGATGCTTGATAAGCTGCCTGACCACTCGGGTATAAGGTACAAAAATAGGGTCGTTGCGACCCAAGCGATCAGGCTAACTTAATCGAGAAAAATATCAGACCACTAAATAAATCAAAGATCAATCAAAACCAAGTGAGTGGTCCTGCTATGAGATTTACCTGGTATAGCACCCAGGGTCGAACACAAGGAGCACGGATTGGCTAAAAAGCCTACGAAGTAGTAAAAAAATCAGAGAAAAAAGGGAAAACATTTTTTTAGTGGTTTTTAATTGTTTTTAAATTTTTTTGGAATTTTTAATATGTGAAGAAAATGAGAAAAGCAAAAGCAAGCACACTTCAACAAATTATTTAATGCATCAAGAAGTAAGCAAAAATTCCGACAAAAATATTTTTGTGTTTTTTATGTTTTTTAATGTTTTTGGTGAATTTTTGGAATTTTTCTGATGTGTATTTTATTTTCTAAAAATCAAACAGTAGCAAGAATGCAAGGTACTGTCCAGCCAGGTCCAAAATCCAAAGATAAAATATCTAAGGATCTCAAGAGGGCCTGGAGGTATTTTTCCTGTATTCTAGATAAAATAAGGAAAATTTGAGCACCAGCATTATTGTTTTTGGGTTTTTAGATTAGTTATTATAATTTTTATGAGTTTTTAGGTGTTTTTGAATTTTTAGGGTTTTTAAGCAATGAAAAATAGCCAAAATTGGCTAGAAAATCAAGAAACACAAAAGAAACAGTATCTAATTTTTGTGGAATTTTTTTGAGGGGGTTTTTATATTTTTTTAAGATTTTTAATTCTAGACAGTAGCTAAAATAGAGGTTTTTGAATTTTAAAAAATAACAAATAAAATAAAAAATGTCCTAAAAAATTCTCAAAAATCCTACAACATGGCAGGAGCCATGTGTCAAATTTTCATCGAATTTGGAGGTGATTTGATATTTTATTCAAAAATCACACGAGGGCACTGTGCACATGGACTGAAGTGCAAATACCCGAAGTTCTGGGGGTCCAGGTGCAATTAACCCAGCAAGTCACGCGCGTGGCACATGCCTGGGGCACTCAGGGACCTTCTGGTAAGAAAAACAAGTCTGAGGACCTTTTGGTAACTCGTACCAAAAAGTCCAGGGGCTGTGTTGCAAATAACCCACTAAAAGACGCACATGTGCAATTAAAATACTCACAGGGGCATATATGCAATTACCAAAAAGTTTTCATTCATTAACAAACAACCAGAACTACAGGACTAATGTTGCAAATACACCAAATATACACATGACGAAGCACGTGGCTCACACATACAGGGGCATAAGTGCAAATACTGAAAAGTACGAGGTCCAATGTGCAAATAACCCAACGTAAATAAAAGACGCAAAATATTTACAGGACTGAAACGTAAAACATAAACTAAGAGGGGTCCTACGGTAATTTACCCCTTTATTACGTCGACGGCTGGATGATGGACGCGTGGCTGATCTAACGGTCCTGGACGACGGGCGCCTCTCTCCTTCCGTCGTGGGCCTGATCGACGTCAGTGGGGGAGACACATGGAAGATCTGACGGCCTCGGGTGCAGGTGTCTCTCTCTCTGCGCTAACGGTCCAGATCGTCCCTCGGGCTGATCAAGCGGTGGCTGCAGCTCCTGAATGGAGGGACGTGATGCGAACTGGGGAGCTGAGGGCGATCGGACGGTGCTCGAGGACTCTGGAAGAACAGTTGGCCGGCAAGCTTCGCCGGCCTCGTGCGAGCACGGTGGTCCTCCTCGGCTGCCTCTGGATATCGGAGAAGATTCGCGATGAAGTTCCGCAGCTGTTGGTGCCCTCCGATGGCCCAGCCGAGCCCTGGAGGGGCTCCGGCGAGGTCGGCGGAGGGAAGCTCCTGGCCTGGATGTAGGGAAGCCTCAGATGGCCTCCTCCGGACCTGCAAAGTTTGTCAGAAGCTTCGCGGGTCGAGGGCAAAGTGCCTCGACCCGATGAGGCGGCGTGAAGGTGGTCGATGCGTCGGGATGAGCGAGCTCCGACGAGCGACGGACGGTGGAGCTCGAACCCCTGCTCCTGTGCGAGCTGGGTTGAACGAAGGGGCGGAGAAGGCGCGTGGAGGAAAGGCGATGGTGAACGTGGGTTCCGATGATCGAAAAGGTATGCGAGATGGCCGGAATCGACGGAACGCGGCGGAGCTACGATTTGGGGGTAACTCGAAATTAAGCGAAATGGGAAAGCTAAAAGGTTACCTGTGCGGTGTGGTAGACTGTGCTGGAGCTAAGGTAGCTCCTGGTCGTGGCCTCGAAGGTCGTCTGGTCCCGAGGCTCGAACTCCTGCACTGGGCGGAGCACGGCGACGCGCAGTCGCTGGATCAGTGGTCCGGCCACCCCCTCCTCGCTGCGACACGGGCAATCGAGAGCTGTCACCTCAGGGACTGCTGTGGAGGTCACGGGACGAAGGGTGGAGAGCCAAAGATGCAGAATCAGGTGGCGGAGCTCGGCTTTATATGTGAGTGCAGACCCGACTAGGGCTGATCGGGTAGGGTCACGGTGGCGCGCGGACCCCGAGGTAGATGCCCGGCGAGGGTGTCGGATGTGGGAAGTGTCAAACGGAGCCGGGGTTTAGGTGTTTGGCAATCGGGTTGAGCGGGTAAAAATCCGAGAAAAGAGTCCGGTGCTCGAATCCGCGAAGAGTGGTCCTGGGGGGGTCAGTTGACCGGGCGGTCAACATCCCCAGGTCCCAATGAAATCAGGCCACGTGGCAGGATCTTGAGGTGACAAATACACCTAGCTAGGGGCCGAATCAGCAAAAACCCAAAACATGAAATATTTTTATTTTATTTTTTTCTATTTTTTGGTGATTTTTAATTAATTTTTGGAAATAAAAATGAGGTATTTACATAGTATAGCTATACATAGGTATTTGTACAATATGTCTTTTTAATTTTTGATTTTTAATTTGTTATTTTTGTGCATTTTAATTCCCATTTTATATTTTATTCATTTATAGTATAAAATTAGGAATAAAAGGGTATTTTTATTTTATTTTTATTATTTATATACAATGGTAAAATAAATAGATATGTACATCTATATACATAGCATATGTATAAGGTATTTTTTTGTATTTTTAATTTTGTTATTTTTATTTTGTTTTTGTTTTGATTCTTCTTATTTATTTATTTTACAGTATATTACATCGAATATTTACAAGAAGTTTGAAAATAAATTCATTTACAAGGTTTAATAAATATAGAGGCATGGTCTATGTGCATGATGAAATGGTATTTTTAGTCTTTTTGATTTTTACCTTTTTGTTTTGTTTTTATCTTTTATAACTATGTACAAATATTTACAGATGTATTTTTGGTGAGGAAAATATTTTGTTATTTTATTTACATAATTATTTACACATGAGCTCCTATCTCCCTCTACTTTGGCTTTTATGCGGTCAGGCCCATGCTGAGCCCTCCCTTGGGTTAGGATGCTCAATATTTATTCTAAATATTTCCCTCTTTTTCTTTTTAATCTTTATTCTTTTATTTTTGCACAAAAACATGCTAATTATAGGTTTTTACACAATGCATGCTTTTGGTAATTATTTGTATTTACATATATCTACATGCATTTGCAAAGGTTTTTGTAGCTAAAATATAAGAATAAAGAGTGATGAATGGGTATTCATCACCCCCCTATACTTAACTTTGCTAGTCCCTTAGCAAACACTTATTTGAAAAAGAAGTGAAAAAGAAAGAAAGAAAAAGAAAAAGAGGATGTACATGGATCAAGGTTGAATTATTAAACCTTCCTTCATTAATTTGAAATATGGAGCTCGATCAGATCTTTGGATTATTAATGTGTCGGAACCTTATTTAGACTTAAGCTTAAAACTCAACAGCCTCTAAGTTCCACCAATCTATGGGCAAGACTCCTCAATAAACCAGATCAGAACAAGTCTACATACACAAACTCTAATGACCATGAGTCTTTCCATGCAGTGTAAGTGATATTTGGCTCCCCACCTCAGAAGTAACAAAGAAACAACCTCCCTCAACCTGGTAACTCTAATGCCTCGGTCTAGCAACTCTTTCCTCGAGAAGCGGGGTATTCCCTTCTAAGTTCAAGTGCGACCGGCTCAAGAAGAGGGGGAAGAAGTATAGACTTTTGGAAGCTTAGCCAGTGTAGCTAAGTCTCCCGCTGCAAGCTTCATGAGATGTAACATGGATACCATAAGCTTTTGCTTTATTTGACTATATACACTCCGGTGGGGTTATTAAATTTTCAATCCGACCCACCACTTTTTTGGAGTTCTTTTTGCATTTTTGCAAATTTTTTTTCAAGGACTTCTATACAGCATATCTACATGGTGCAGCATATATACAAGAAATTTTCTCTTGAGCCAGTAGACTATCCCTCTTTTGAAGCTTTATTGCAACCCACAGCTTCTGTCTTTAGCCTTCATCACCACTAGACCAAGTTGAGGCGCACTTCCTTCACTAGAAGAAGAAGAGAGGTTCCGCCTAGAAGTACTACCCTCATATGCTACCCCAAGCCAAAGGAAACTGCCTCCTCACCACCTCATCCGTGGAGAGCCATGTGTAAAGTGCAGGTGCAAGTCAAGCCATTGTCTCTAAGAGTCATGCGTGTGTTGTTAAGTGTTCTACTTAAGCTCATCAAGATGACATATGCTCATAGCCTAGTGGACTCAAAGAATTAAGTCCTTATGGACCTGAAAAGCCTTAACCCTAAATCCTATAAGGTTCCTCTTAAAGTTAAGTGGATTAAGATCTTATTCAAGCTCCATTTCTCAATTTAATTCCAGGCTTAGTTTAAATGTCAACTCTTATCCCGGAAAAATTATATACATATATGTACACAAGATGCTGTTTACAAATATTTTACAATCATGCAAAATTTTTGAAAAATGTTTTGAAATCATGGATGATGATGATGCATGAAGTGCAAGTTTTGCAAAAAGATATTTACAAACATTTACACAAGATTTTTGCAAACTTTTAATTTTCAAAACATTTTGGAAAAATTTTGTACTATGTACATAATTTTGATACAAAAATATTTACACAAACTTTACACCAAAGATTTTTGAAATCATTTTACAAAAATACTTTGTACACTAGCTATGTATGTGCATATAAAAGAAGTTTATGTACATGAAAATTTTTAAATTTTTGTGATTTTTAGCCATTTTATTTATTAACACACTCACACAAAGTACGAGTTATGGCTAAAGTATATATGAAATATATACACACCCCCCTATACTTAGCTCGAACGATGTCCTCAGAGTGATCAAGAGCGATGAAGAAGACATAACTCGTGCTTAGTAAAAGGGAAGTGAAAAGGAATGGCTAAGTACAGGAACGAATAAATGAATAGAATGAGAAGAACTCGGTGGTTTCCCCCTATACTTAGGATTAACTAATCCTAAGTATAGCAAGCTGTACATGAAGGGAAATCCGAGTGAAGAAGATACAGAGTCTGCCCCCCCTATACTTAGGGTAAAATATCCCTAAGTATAGGCAGCAAAACAAGAGCAGAAAGAATAAAAAGAATACCCGCAGGTCCTACATCCCCCCTATACTTAGGGTAAAGTACACCCTAAGTATAGCATAATCATAAGATGAGAAAAAGGAATGTGGGACTAAAGAATAGAATGATATGGACAACTGGATCTATACAGGCGGAGGAACAGTGAAAATCAGGCGTGAGATGCAAAAGATGTGAGTCAAGAGACCACATCTCACGCAAAATGAATAGGGGCAACAATAACGTCCCGCGGCTCATGATCTAGAAATGGCTTGAGCCGCTGGCCGTTCACCCGAAAGGTACTATCAGAGGACAACTCAGATATATCAATGCTACCATTGTCGTGTACCTTTCTGACCAAGTATGGTCCCTTCCATTTGCTCTGTAGCTTCCCTGGAAATAATCGTAGCCTCGCATCAAACAGCCATACTCTCTATCCAATCTCAAAATGCTTGTGGCTGATATGAGAATCATGCCACTCCTTGACTTTCTCCTTATAATGTAGGCTGCTTGAGAAGGCTGCATCTCTAAGCTCCTCCAGGGCAGCTAACTCTGCCCTTCGCTGGTCTCCCATACCATCTGGATCCATCAAAATGTCTGTGACTGCCCAAAGTGACTTGTGCCTCAGCTCAACAGGTAGATGGCACGGCTTGCCATAAACGAGGCGAAAGGGATATGTGCCCAATGGAGTCTTGAAAGACGTCCGATATGCCCACAAGACCGAGTCCAAAAGCTGTGACCAATTCTTTCGGTCAGGGCGGACGACTTTCTGCAAAATATTCTTGATCTCCCTATTCGACACCTCAGCTAGACCATTCGTCTGTGGATGGTAGGGTGTGGCAACACGATGGTCTATGCTGAACTCGCTAGCAAGGGCCTTTACCTGGTCGTTGATGAAATGAGACCCCCCATCAGAAATCAGAACTCGTGGAACCCCGAACCGCGTGATGATATGCTTCCTCAAAAATCTGCAAACTGTCCTCGCATCAGCGGCTCGGGCGGGGATAGCCTCAACCCAACGACTCACATAATCAACGGCCAACAGAATGTACTCAAATCCCTGACTCTTAGGGAATGGACCCATGAAATCGATGCCCCATGCGTCAAAAACCTCACAGAAGTGAATGGGCTGCATCGGCATCATATCACGCTGTCCACAAGTGCCCATCCTCTGACAGTCAGTACACCTCTTCACGAACTTATCAGAGTCCTTGAAGAGGGTAGGCCACCACAAGCCGGATTGGAGCACTTTCTGTGCCGTTCTCCTCCCAGAATGATGTCCCCCTGCCTCAAACTTGTGGCAGTAAGTGAGGACGCTATGGTGTTCCTCCTGAGGAATACACCGACGCCAGACGCTATCCCCTCCTTCGTGGTAAAGGATGGGATCCTCCCAGTGGTAGGACTTGGCCCTCGCAAGGAAGGTCTCAAGCCTCTGCCTGGGCCAATCTTGTGGGACTTTCCCTGCAACGAGAAAGTTCACAATATCGGCATACCACGGGAGTGAGACGATAGCAAGGATCGCCTCATCTGGGAAGGTATCTCGAATGTGATCAATCTGCTCAGAATCCTCAGGTTGCTCTAATCGGGAGAGATGATCCGCCACCACATTCTTGACTCCAGGCTTATCCTTGATCTCAATGTCGAACTCCTGGAGTAGAAGGATCCATCTAGTCAGTCTGGCCTTGGCATCCTTCTTTGCCATGAGGTACCTGATGGCGGTGTGATCTGTAAACAAAGTCACTCTAGATCCAATGATATACGATCTGAACTTATCTAGGGCAAACACTACTGCTAGCATCTCCTTCTCTGTGACCGTATAGTTCCGCTGGGCGGAATCCAGTGTGCGGCTAGCATAGTGTATGGCAAACGGAACTCCATCCCTCCTTTGTCCCAGCACTGCCCCCACGGCAGAATCGGAGGCGTCCGTCATGATCTCGAATGGGAGAGACCAATCAGGCGGCTGGAGAACAGGAGCCTCAATAACATGCTGCTGGAGAGTCGCAAAGGACGAGAGACACTTGTCATCGACAAGGAACTCGGTGTCTTTCGTCAAGAGGTCAGTCAACGGTCGGGCAATCTTGCTGAAATCCTGAATAAATCTCCTATGAAATCCAACGTGCCCCAGGAATGACCGTAGCTGCCTCAAGTTGGACGGCGGTGTGAGCTTCCTAATGACATCAACTTTGGCCGGATCAACCTCCATGCCCCTGTTGGAGATGATGTGGCCAAGCACCGTCCCTTGAGTCACCATGAAGTGACTCTTCTCCCAAGATAGGACCAAATGAAACTCAATACATCGCTGGAGTACCCGGTCTAGGCAGTCAAGACAAGAATCGAATCCGTCGCAGTAGACCGAGAAATCGTCCATGAAGACCTCCAAACACTCCCCCACCATGTCCGAAAAGATCGACAGCATGCACCTCTGAAAAGTCGAAGGGGCATTGCATAGCCCAAATGGCATGCGTCGAAAAGCATATGTGCCGAAGGGACAGGTAAAGGTGGTCTTCTCCTGATCCTCAGGAGCGATGGCCACTTGGTTGTAGCCCGAGTACCCATCCAGGAAACAATAATGGTTCTTCCCTGCCAGTCTTTCAATGATCTGGTCAATAAAAGGCAGGGGGAAATGGTCCTTCTTGGTGGCTTGGTTGAGTCTCCTGTAGTCAACGCAAACCCTCCAAGAGGTGGGTACTCGTGTAGCGATCTCCTCGCCCGACTCACTGATCACAGTCGTGATACCCGTCTTCTTGGGCACCACATGCAAGGGGCTGACCCACTTGGAGTCGGAAATGGGATAAATAAAATCTGCACTCCACCATTTTGATATTTCTTTCATCACGACCTCTCTCAGGTTGGGGTTCAGTCGCCGCTGGAACTCACGTGACGGCTTCGCCCCCTCCTCAAGATAGATATGGTGGGAGCACATTGCTGGACTAATCCCATGGAGATCCGCTACGCTCCATCCGATCGCCATGCGGTTCTTTTCAAGAACCCCCATCAAACGGGATTCCTGCTCTCCAGTCAACTCGGCGGAGATGATGACTGGGTACATCTCTAGATCGCCCGCAAGGAATCGATACTTCAGCGAAGTAGGGAGCGGCTTCCGTTCTGGAATGCTAGGTGCTGGCAAATCTGGCTGCGGAAGAAACTGAGTGAAAGCTGCTAAGTCTGCCAAATCTGCCTGGGAAAGTGAAAGCGTACTCTCGCAAACTGGATCGGGAGAAGGCTGCTCAACTGCACTGTCTCTGCTCGGCTCTGCATCTGCCTCCTCCTCATCTATAGGCTCAGATGGACTCAAGTCTGGCATCTGATCATAGCAATCGGCCCAATCAGACTCTGAATCCGAGGGATCTGTATCAACCGCGGTGGCATCAGTACCACCAGAACACAAGGTGGCCTCAGCACCACCATCACTGAACATCGTGTCGTGATCAAGGACCGGCTCTGCTGCCTCTATGGTATCCTGAACTAGGGCTGTGCTCTCCAGACTCTCCTCTGCTATCATCTCGGCATCAGCTGTATCTGAATATGAGAGGATGGTCTGTGCTGCAGGATCTGCCCACGCTGCCTCATCGTCTGTGATCACAAAATCACAGTCCTGGTGGATGTCTGGCTCTGTGTCTGTCAGCTGCTCTGAATCTGTACTCGCATCTGAGCGGGTTCTCTCTCTAGCTCTGTAGTCCCCGACCGTCTCTATTTGTATACTCTCGCCCGCGACGCGAAAGTACACCTTCCCGCTATCATGATCAGTCACCGCCTTGGCTGTGGCCAAGAACGGACGACCAAGGATGATGGGGGTATCAGCCACTGACTCAGGGATCTCCATGTCCAACACTACGAAGTCCACGGGGAATTTCAGGCCCTGAATCGTGACGATAACGTCTCGTAATAACCCCTTCGGCCTCTTGACAGATCGATCAGCGAACTGAAGGACTGTCCTGCTCTGTCGAAGAGTGCCCAACTCGAAGCGGTCGAGAAGGGCTGCTGGAAGAAGGTTGATCGACGATCCGTTATCTAGAAGAGTACGGTCGAACCTCTGCTCACTGATCTGGCATCTGACATACGGGGCCCCTGAATCTGGCCTCTTGGCTGGCAGTCGGTTCTGGATCGCAAAACACGTGGCTTTCGTCAGCACATGGATCTCGGAAGTGTGGTTCCTCCTCCTCCTCCTGACTGTAGTCCTGTCTCTCAAAGAACGCTGGAGAAGGGGGATGTGCTGCAAAGCCTCCTGGAGGGTCAGCTGGATGTGGAATCGATCAATCATGCTCTGGCTGAACTCCTCAAGCTCTCTTTTTTTCGGATTTTCTTTTTTCTTCCCCTTCCCCATCTGAAGGGCTCTAGGGAAGGGGATCACAGGGTCCTTCGCAGATGAAGGACTAGGAAAAGGCCTAGACGGTTCAATGACCGGATCCACAAATACATCATTTACCACAGTGGGACCAGAAGAAAGTAAACCTTTTCCTTTATTCATAACAGAGTTCTGAGATACAGGAATGCGAGGAAAGACAACATCTCTATCTGTACAAACACCGGTGGCCTCAGTACCACCACGGGCTGGCTCTGCTGCTGCTGCTGGTAGTAGACGTCTCGCGGCATCAGTACCGCGGGCTGGCTCGGCTCTACTGGTGGCATCAGTACCACCTCCTCGAACTGGTGAAGCGGCGGCCTCAGTACCGCCGGTAGGATCAGCATCCTTGGTGGCATCAGTGCCACCGTCATCATCTGAAGCGGCCTCAGTACCGCTCTCCTCCTCCTCATGTGGCGCCTCGGGAGTGTCCTCGTGGTGAAGCTCAGATGAGGCGCCGCCGCCTGCTGGGGTCCTACCGCTCCTAAGTGTGACAAAATCAACATCAAATAGATCCGAAGATGTATCATCAAATGGGTCACTAGGAGTGGCTAACTCAGTATGTACTACCTGCTCAGATTTCCTCTTGAGATTGTTCGGGTTCGGCTCGATCTGGGCAGGAATGGCGGCCTTCCCTCTCACCAAGTCCCGCATCTCCTGGCGGAACTCGTCCATCTCCCGTCTGAAGGTGGCCTGCTGGTCCGTGAGGAGGCGGGCGATGTCATCCAAAGCGGGGCTCTCGTGGGAGCCCGACGGGTAGCCTCTCTGTGGGTGAGGCTGCTGGATCTGCTGCTGATGGTACTAGTAAGAGGGATATGAGGACGGGTGCTGCTGCTGAATCGGGTGAGCCTGCTGCTCACGCCTCCACGACTGTCCCTGCTGCTGATAGGGACGAGGACCGTAGGATGATGGCTGGTGCTGCTGGGGTGATGGGTGCTGCGGCTGCGACTGGTGCTGGTCTCTCTGCTGGGAGTACTGCCCTCCATGTCCTGACGACTGCTGCTGGGGCTGGGCACCACCACTCCCCCACCTGAATCCGGGATGGTCTCGTCGGATCCCAGCCTGGGGGCGGTCATACCAAATCCCGTTGACATCCATCAACGACTCTGTATCGAAGGGGTCTGGCGGGAGTACTGCCAGAGGCTGATCCGGCTGGTAGACCACCATCTGCATGTCTGGAGATGGTGGGGACTGGTAAGTAGGCTGCGGCTGCTGGTACGGCTCCGCCTGTACAAGGTGAACCTGTCTAGGCTGCTGTGAGGAGCTGGAGCGCTGGGACGAGCTGCTGCTGCCGCCGGTATCGCCTCGCGACAGAAGACGGGGCTGTGAAGCCGTCTGTGTCTCCTGGAGACACATGAGCTGGGTCTTCATGTCGCTCAGAACCTGTGCCATCTGTTCCATCTGAGTGATGCTCTGGCACTGCTTCTTCTCGATCAGCTCCATGCGGTCCAACTTCTCGCTGATGATACCCATGTCCGCAGCAGACGACTCTGCCTGTGCTGCTGCGACTGCGGACGAACTGGATGGACCTGCATCTACCCGTGCTATCCTCTGGTACTGCACGGGTCCTGGCTGCTGTGGCTGGGGTCTCTGAGAATACAACCTGGTCTGGGACATCACCATGTAGTTCTCGGACATCTCCTCGTAGATGGCCCAGACCTGGTCGTGGTCCTTGGCAAGTAGGACCCGCCGCAAGAAGCGTTCACCAGACCCTGAAGCTCTGGCGTCAACCCGCTGAAAAAGCTCTGAACTAGGTTCGGCTTGGATATGTCGTGGTGCGGGCATCTGTCTAGGAGCTCTCGGAACCTCTCCCAAGCCTCGTGAAACTGCTCGTTGGGGAACATGGAGAAGTTGCTGATCAGGGCCCTCGCTGCATTCGTCCGCCCGAGTGGATAGTACTTTTTCAAGTACTCGGTGCGGAGCTGCTCCCAGGTGTAGACGAACTTCCCTAGATGCTTCAGCCAGGTGGCTGCTCTATCTACCAGTGAAAACGGGAAGGCTATCATCCGGATCGTATCCTGGTCCACGTGGCGATCGTGGACAGTACTGCAAATCATCAGGAACTCCTGGAGGTGGAGATGAGGCTCCTCAGTGGCAAGTCCGTAGAAACGGGGCAGCAACTGCAAGGTGTTCGGAGGGAACTTGAAGTCCCCCACGATCGCCGGCACTACTACCCAGTGATGCATCAGAGTCGATCCGGGGTTGTGCAACTCCCGCATCGGTCGTGGTGGTCCTCCTGCCGCGGCGGCTGCCGCTGCGGCAGCTGCGGCAGCTGCTGCTGCGGCCTCTGCATCAGGCATCTCCTCAGGCTCGCTCGGTTGCTGGCCTCGCTCTGTTCTGAGCCTCTCCAACTCTCGCCTCATCTCTATCATGAATGCCCCCTGATCGCGTAACTGCTGCTGAACTGTCTCGAGCGATGCGATCAGGGTGGAGTTGATCGCTCCCTGGTCAAACACGACATGCTGGTCTCCTCGTGGACCTCTGGAGTGATCGTCTGAACTGCCGGCCATAACGACGTCTGCAAAATCAAATGAGCCCAACTCAGGTGCTGTCAAATCTGCTAATCTCTCCTCGGGCTCATGTCTCTCAGTGCCGAAAGAAAGGGGGTCGAGGGGGAACAGGGCGGAATCGTACTCGGGCTCGGAGAGCTGGTCTCGGCTCTCGCGGGCCAACCTAGATGATCGGGTAGACGTGCCCGAAAGCGGTGCAGCCAGAGGCTGCCTAAGAGACCGTCTACCCATCATCTTGATCTGGCGAGTAGTGCGGATGAGATATGGAGTCAACTATGATAAAAAACAAACCCCCGGTTCATCAACGCAACGCGAGCTGAAGACCGTGAAAGTTCGGTCAAATTATCTTGTCTATTTTATTTTGGTGAACACACAAAATATCAGAGCGCTTACGTGACCTGTTAGGATATCCGATGCTATCCCAACCGACTGGCCCGCACGGAAGAGTCGGTAATCAGTCGGGCCTAGCACCGGAAGGCTCTACCTAGGGTGCGGGTCACTCTCTCGCGCATCTAAACAATACAATGAGGGGGTTGCTCTCCCCAAGACAAAGTTTTTAGGGTGAGCGGTTTTTAAGATCAAGTATGATTAGCAGTCCCAATTTTATTGTTTTTCTTTTTAATATTTTTCAGATATCAAACAAAAGGCCTAACGAATTTTTCGGTTCTCCTGATTATTTAATCCGAAAACAGGGGGGAGAAGACGAAAAAGCCGATGCGCGAGGAATCAATGATGCATGATGAGATAGAAATGCGTACCTTGTCTCCAGCACTCTACATGCAAGTGATCCGCGCAGAATTTAAAGACAGAAAGAAAAACTACCTAAATGATGCAACGGGAAAAACCGAGTCCTAAACGAGCAATTTCTAGCGCAGAACCGTCTAACTCAGTCACTCGCCCTTGATCCAAAGAGTCCGGTCTAGACCTACCCTCCTCTTCTCGACAGGTCGAGTTCAGGAGTAGCGCTTGACGGGGCAGGCTCGCGGCGCGTAGGCTCTCAGGAAAGCGACTAAGTTATTTTTATTATTTATTATTAGTAGGTCCAATTACGTTCTATGGGAACAGATAAGCAGTTAGGTGTCTGGATCCTACTAATTACGTCACAAGCACCAGAAATTCCTAAGTCTAGGGGCTCGAGCAAAAATCCGCGTAAACACCGGAAAGGCAGTAAAAAAGGTAGAAGAAAACCGCGTCAAAAACCGCGAAAATCTCCTAAGGGTCCCCCGAGCACACCGGTGCTCGGCGAAACAGACCCGCTAAGTCAAGTCCACAACAGTTCCAGTCTTTGAGTGTACCTGTATTATTACAACAATAAAATAGTTCTAAACTATCCTCACCCACTCAACTCTCTCTCTCGCTCTCTCCTGCTGCTCGATGAAGAAACGAGCTGCCTCCGCTTCGCTCGGGTGCACCGGCGCTCCTAGGAATGCCGCCCTCGCTCCTCGGGCCCTCGCAAGAAACAGAGAGAAAAGTGGTCAGTCCAAAATTATTGTCAGAAATATGAGAGAAATATATATATATATATATATATATATGCAACAAGTCTATACAAAAAGCCGCGAAAATCAAAAGCCGCGGAAAAAGCTAAAAACGACTACTAAGCCGTGCTCCCCGGCAACGGCGCCATTCTGATAAGTTGCCTGACCACTCGGGTATAAGGTACAAAAATAGGGTCGTTGCGACCCAAGCGATCAGGCTAACTTAATCGAGAAAAATATCAGACCACTAAATAAATCAAAGATCAATCAAAACCAAGTGAGTGGTCCTGCTATGAGATTTACCTAGTATAGCACCCAGGGTCGAACACAAGGAGCACGGATTGGCTAAAAAGCCTACGAAGTAGTAAAAAAAATCAGAGAAAAAAGGGAAAACATTTTTTTAGTGGTTTCTAATTGTTTTTAAATTTTTTTGGAATTTTTAATATGTGAAGAAAATGAGAAAAGCAAAAGCAAGCACACTTCAACAAATTATTTAATGCATCAAGAAGTAAGCAAAAATTCCGACAAAAATATTTTTGTGTTTTTTATGTTTTTTAATGTTTTTGGTGAATTTTTGGAATTTTTCTGATGTGTATTTTATTTTCTAAAAATCAAACAGTAGCAAGAATGCAAGGTACTGTCCAGCCAGGTCCAAAATCCAAAGATAAAATATCTAAGGATCTCAAGAGGGCCTGGAGGTATTTTTCTTGTATTCTAGATAAAATAAGGAAAATTTGAGCACCAGAATTATTGTTTTTGGGTTTTTAGATTAGTTATTATAATTTTTATGAGTTTTTAGGTGTTTTTGAATTTTTAGGGTTTTTAAGCAATGAAAAATAGCCAAAATTGGCTAGAAAATCAAGAAACACAAAAGAAACAGTACCTAATTTTTGTGGAATTTTTGAGGGGGTTTTTATATTTTTTTTGGGATTTTTAATTCTAGACAGTAGCTAAAATAGAGGTTTTTGAATTTTAAAAAATAACAAATAAAATCAAAAATGTCCTCAAAAATTCTCAAAAATCCTACAACATGGCAGGAGCCATGTGAAATTTTCATCGAATTTGGAGGTGATTTGATATTTTATTCAAAAATCACACGAGGGCACTGTGCACATGGACTGAAGTGCAAATACCCGAAGTTCTGGGGGTCCAGGTGCAATTAACCCAGCAAGTCACGCGCGTGGCGTGTGCCTGGGGCACTCAGGGACCTTCTGGTAAGAAAAACAAGTCCGAGGACCTTTTGGTAACTCGTACCAAAAAGTCCAGGGGCTGTGTTGCAAATAACCCACTAAAAGACGCACATGTGCAATTAAAACACTCACAGGGGCATATATGCAATTACCAAAAAGTTTTCATTCATTAACAAACAACCAGAACTACAGGACTAATGTTGCAAATACACCAAATATACACGTGACGAAGCACGTAGCTCACACATACAGGGGCATAAGTGCAAATACTGAAAAGTACGAGGTCCAATGTGCAAATAACCCAACGTAAATAAAAGATGCAAAATATTTACAGGACTGAAACGTAAAGCATAAACTAAGAGGGGGCCTACGGTAATTTACCCCTTTATTACGTCGACGGCTGGATGATGGACGCGTGGCTGATCTAACGGTCCTGGACGACGGGCGCCTCTCTCCTTCCGCCGTGGGCCTGATCGACGTCAGTGGGGGAGACACGTCGAAGATCTGACGGCCTCGGGTGCTGGTGTCTCTCTCTCTGCGCTAACGGTCCAGATCGTCCCTCGGGCTGATCAAGCGGTGGCTGCAACTCCTGAATGGAGGGACGTGATGCGAACTGGGGAGCTGAGGGCGATCGGACGGTGCTCGAGGACTCTGGAAGAACAGTTGGCCGGCGAGCTTCGCCGGCCTCGTGCAAGCGCGGTGGTCCTCCTCGGCTGCCTTTGGATATCGGAGAAGATTCGCGATGAAGTTCCGCAGTTGTTGGTGCCCTCCGATGGCCCAGCCGAGCCCTGGAGGGGCTCCGGCGAGGTCGGCGGAGGGAAGCTCCTGGCCTGGATGTAGGGAAGCCTCAGATGGCCTCCTCCGGACCTGCAAAGTGGGTCAGAAGCTTCGCGGGTCGAGGGCAAAGTGCCTTGACCTGATGAGGCGGCGTGAAGGTGGTCGATGCGTCGGGATGAGCGAGCTCCGGCGAGCGACGGACGGTGGAGCTCGAACCCCTGCTCCTGTGCGAGCTGGGTTGAACGAAGGGGCGGAGAAGGCGCGTGGAGGAAAGGCGATGGTGAACGTGGGTTCCGATGATCGAAAAGGTATGCGAGATGGCCGGAATCGACGGAACGCGGCGGAGCTACGATTTGGGGGTAACTCGAAATTAAGCGAAATGGGAAAGCTAAAAGGTTACCTGGGCGGTGTGGTAGACTGTGCTGGATCTAAGGTAGCTCCTGGTCGTGGCCTCGAAGGTCGTCTGGTCCTGAGGCTCGAACTCCTGCACTGGGCGGAGCACGGCGGCGCGCAGTCGCCGGATCAGTGGTCCGGCCACCCCCTCCTCGCTGTGACACGGGCAATCGAGAGCTGTCACCTCAGGGACTGCTGTGGAGGTCACGGGACGAAGGGTGGAGAGCCAAAGATGCAGAATCAGGTGGCGGAGCTCGGCTTTATATGTGAGTGCAGACCCGACTAGGGCTGATCGGGTAGGGTCACGGTGGCGCGCGGACCCCGAGGTAGATGCCCGGCGAGAATGTCGGATGTGGGAAGTGTCAAACGGAGCCGGGGTTTAGGTGTTTGGCAATCGGGTTGAGCGGGTAAAAATCCGAGAAAAGAGTCCGGTGCTCGAATCCGCGAAGAGTGGTCCTGGGGGGGGGGGTCAGTTGACCGGGCGGTCAACATCCCCAGGACCCAATGAAATCAGGCCACGTGGCAGGATCTTGAGGTGACAAATACACCTAGCTAGGGGCCGAATCAGCAAAAACCCAAAACATGAAATATTTTTATTTTATTTTTTTCTATTTTTTTGGTGATTTTTAATTAATTTTTGGAAATAAAAATGAGGTATTTACATAGTATAGCTATACATAGGTATTTGTACAATATGTCTTTTTAATTTTTGATTTTTAATTTGTTATTTTTGTGCATTTTTATTCCCATTTTATATTTTATTCATTTATAGTATAAAATTAGGAATAAAAGGGTATTTTTATTTTATTTTTATTATTTATATACAATGGTAAAATAAATAGATATGTACATCTATATACATGGCATATGTATAAGGTATTTTTTGTATTTTTAATTTTGTTATTTTTATTTTGTTTTTGTTTTGATTCTTCTTATTTATTTATTTTACAGTATATTACATCGAATATTTACAAGAAGTTTGAAAATAAATTCATTTACAAGGTTTAATAAATATAGAGGCATGGTCTATGTGCATGATGAAATGGTATTTTTAGTCTTTTTGATTTTTACCTTTTTATTTTGTTTTTATCTTTTATAACTATGTACAAATATTTACAGATGTATTTTTGGTGAGGAAAATATTTTGTTATTTTATTTACATAATTATTTACACATGAGCTCCTATCTCCCTCTACTTTGGCTTTTATGCGGTCAGGCCCATGCTGAGCCCTCCCTTGGGTTAGGATGCTCAATATTTATTCTAAATATTTCCCTCTTTTTCTTTTTAATCTTTATTCTTTTATTTTTGCACAAAAACATGCTAATTATAGGTTTTTACACAATGCATGCTTTTGGTAATTATTTGTATTTACATATATCTACATGCATTTGCAAAGGTTTTTGTAGCTAAAATATAAGAATAAAGAGTGATGAATGGGTATTCATCAATGCTATAACAAGCACTGCCAAGTTTATCATACTTGTCCAATAGAGTGGATGAATATGTGTGCTCCATTTCTACATGGTCTGAAGATGCACCTTTGGTCCACAGCCATCCATCTCCTCAAAGCCCACGACCAGCCCACATGTGGCAGCTCTAAAAGACTATCATTTCCTGGTAATCGAGTCATGGGCTCATTGCTATCCATCGGAAGTTGTATATCTTTCGCGACTTGATTGATGATTCAGGTGATTTTTATGTGATACTTCCATTAATTTTATGGACATTTCCGTTGATGTTGTGTTTAAATGGTGATAGACTAAGATGCAGTCAACTGGTACTTTTCTGTGATGTTATGTGATGCATTTCTTCTCATTTTAGATCCCATGTACATTAAATTGGTACTTCATGGTATGATTATATTATCGAAATGCACTCTATTGGGGGCTTTACTGATTGTCGCGGGACTATATTTTGTGCTATGGGGGTAAAGGGAGAGAAGAAACAACACTAAAATAGTTGCTTGTCTACTAATGGGGTTTCTCGTAGAGAAGGAGCTGATGTATCTGATGCAACTCAAGCGATGGGAGATGCCGAGCAACCTAAATGCAAAAAGGCTGAAATTGGTATTATGTTCAAAGAAATAATGATTTTGAAATTTTAAATAAATTAAAAGTTTGAGTTGTAATTGCAAAGAATGATTTTTAAGGGCATACTTATGGAATGCTTCTAAGGTAATCAGACTGGAAGTGAGTACCATATTTAAGTATGAGGTATAAGGTTGTTGACTGACTTTATACTGTTAAGGCCGATTTGCTTTACGTCGAGATACATTTTGATAGTTGCTGATCTAGTAGAAGGATTATTCATGTCCTTAATCTTTCTAATTAATTGCTAAATATGTGATGGTAGGAGCATGGAGCAATAGAAGCATTTTTTTGCTAAGTTCGGGACCGAGTACGTGATAAAGAAGTTCTTAACTTATTATTCTCCAGAGTCGCAATACATATCCAAGCACTATGAAGATCCTCTTAGCACAGACATGACCGTACCTTCATGGTTGACGATAGAGGATATTAACTATTATAGCATCAAGTACGAGAGCTCGGGGTTTGCAGGACCTGTAACTACTACCGATGCATGGACTTGTAAGTGGAAAATCCTTTCAATCTATGAGACTATTCTATTAAGAATTTTATTTCATTAACTATTGTTTTGAATTGAAAATAGTTGAGAAAAATATTTTTCTTAGCCCTTATTGCTTTCCTAGTGGTGAGTTTCCAGTGATTATTGAATCTGCAATTTTAGAAAGTGGAAGATTATTATTTAATCCATCTCTAAATATTATATTATCTTTGAAATGTTCAGTGAGCTGACATACTTTAGTCCTTCACCAAAGTTAAGCATCAACACAATAACTCTTGGAACAGAGGTAAATCTTTTAAATCCAAATACTTTTTCCTTCTTACATTGGATGAGTTTCAAACTCTCTGCTACTCTGCACAATAAGCATCAGCCACCCCTTCTCGCTCACAGACCCTCCCTCCTCGGTGAAGGGCCTCTTCCACTCCTATGCAAAGAGTTGTCCATGGCTTCAGTGCAGTCACTGGCTAGATCCAAGCAATGCTGAGGAAAGATACCATCGTGACCATGACCCTCCACATCCACTTAGATGATTACTTTGTCCAGGTGAGCACTTTGTCCCATTTATTTACTTGGCATGATGCCTATCATATGGAACGGGCATATGATATAATGCTGGTCATATGCAATTTGCATGCATTTCTAACTATTCTTTCTTAGTATCTTTTATGTAATTTGCACTTCTAACTCTCCACGTTATATGTACGATACTAATTTTCCAAATCAGTGGGCTTTAAATGCCCCAAGAAGAAAGGATTGTAGATTTCTTACACAAAACATGCATTTGTTAATGCAGATTCAATGTTGTTAGATTGTGTAACGACCCCGTTTCCCGGGCCGTCGGATCCTCCCATATCCAGATCTGGTTACTCAACAATAATTTTTTCAGCAATCACAACTAACATTCAGAAATAGACTGCAAATAAAATTACTCAGAAGAAAGTATTTCAACACTTTTCCATTCACAAAATAAAGTTCATATGATACACTGTACCACTATAACCATTTACATGTACATCAGCTTAAAAGGGAAATATACAAAAGATTACTAACTACCTTGGCTGGCTGGATGTCTAGTATGTAAGCTGGATGATTTTCTTTTAGAGTCTTTGCGATGGCTCACCGATACCTGTTGGGTTTTCCATAAATCATAGGATAAAAATTAGCGAATGCTAAGTAACGAAGAAGAGAAAAGCAAACAAATTGTGTAATTTTTCAAAATTCATTGATATCACAAAAATTTCATTTCTTTTCATTAATTTAAGTCCTATTCCTTTCTATTCCACATCAGGAATTAGTCCAGGGGAACCCCACCATTCTTGGATTCCGAAGCTGTGGATGCTTCAGGATTGGAGATTGTGTTGATCTTGGTAAGCTTATGCTTCCGCACGTCGCCTCAACCAATCCTCCAATACTACCCTGACAATTTCCTTTTCATTTATTAAACATGGTCTCAACCCTTAGCCTGGAAAAACAAAAGAGCACACCGTCCTCGAGGACTCGGTTGCTTAAAACCTCAGGCTAACATTTAATCATATAATCTAGCGGCTTTAAATACATGTTATCGTGACCCAGCCGTTATTGAAGCACACGTGCCTCCACATGGCACGACCACATCTTCCGTCGTTCCAACCCGAATATATTGGCTCCCAGTACCACGCGTTGCAAAATCTTCATTTCGTGCGCACTTATCATAACAGGACAATCGTGTACCACCTAGGTAGGGAAACGCCAATACGGGTTCCTTCCGACAAACCTACAGGTTGCATGCCCGACCTGTAGTTCTACTCCCAGTTATCCTTAACATGACACATGATCCTTTTCATGATCCATCTCAAATCATACCAATTCACATGATGTCATTCTTTCGTTAAGTCTTTGATTTGCATAAACCGCAATACTTAGTATCGACTCACATATATATTATTCATAACCATATGTATACTCCTATTTATGCCTATTTTAACTCCCAAACCCTAACTTTCAGAGCCAACGCATCAATTTGATGCGTAAATCTTATGTTAGTGGGAATCACAAAGCAATTCTTCAGACTTTTTCAAAAATAACCAAAATTAGGGTTCTTCGTAGCAAAGAACACAAAATCAAGAATTTCAATAATTTCGTATGAAAACCCAACAGCAAAAGAAAGGATTTCGTTACCTAATCGAGCTCTCTCTCGTGTATGCAAGGCTTTATCGAGTTTCGTTTTTAGAAAGGCTATTTTAAGGCTCCTGAAAAGATCGAATTTCATTTTTCGTATCAAAACGCTAAGAACATGTTAAGAACGCGAAGAACGAACGAAGAACGCGAGTAACGCGAAGAACACGAAGAACGTCAAGAACATATTTTCTCTTAAAATTTCGGCAGAGTTTCCCCTTATATCGGGACATATTTCTCGGAACATTTCGGCAGAGTTTCCCCTTATATCGGGACATATTTCTCAGAAAATTTCAGCAGAGTTTCCCCTTATATCGGAAAATATTTCAAAATAAAAACGAAAAGAGGTTCCTCTATAAAATCAATCGAGAGAAAAATAACAACGAAACTAAAAAAAATATACTCAACAACAAGAGATGAAGAACCGGTAGACACCACACATCTTAGGTGAGTGAACGTGTGACGAATCACAGGGTCACTGACGTGCATAGCCGCCCACACCTAAGTAGGGTATTACACAGATTTCTTCATCAAAATAACTATAAAAGCATAATACGAAGAATAGAAACATAAACGATGGAGAATCGGTAGACACCACGCGTCTTAGATGAGTGAACGTGTGACGAATCACAGGGTCACTGACGTGCATAGTCGCCCGCACCTAAGTAGGGTGTTACACAGATTTCTCCTCGAACCACAACAGGAAAACGAATCGGAAAGAAATATGAATCAAAAACAAAACTTCGAAGAACAAGAGTATGAATTGAAAGCCTAACTTACGAAGCAACTAAGAGAGGATCATACCTTTCTCCTCCTCGTTTTTCCGGCAGCGCTTCGCTAGCGCTCCTCCCTCGCCTCCCACTCCTCCTCCCAACCTCTCGACCCTAGCCCTTGGGGTGGTGGTGGTAGTGGAAGTTGTAGAGAATGAATGGGTGGGGGGGTCTATTTATAGGCCCCAGAAAACCACTAACATGGTTAGAAAACCATGGTTTAGACCTTAACCATGGTTTAGCGGCCCATGGTTTTGGCCCATGGTTTTAGCCAAAACTTATCCCAAACTTGGAGCCTAAGTTAGAACATTCTAGAGGATTCTAGATTCGCTAATGACGCTTAATTAACACTAATCGTGATTAACTTTCACTAATCGCGATTTAACTTTCGCGGCTTACGCTTATCTTTTGTTAACTATTGATTAGTATTTACTAATGATCATTAGCGGCTTTCAATCGTCATTAATTTCTTTAATTAGTATTAATGACAATCATTATGGATTAATAACTTCTCTTTCTTCGGAAAATCTAAACGAAGTCCGATTCACACGAAACAAATTTCGTTGGTTTTCTCTTGACGAGCCGGATCTTATTATATAGGATCCGAGATATACCAAGTTCAAGGCTTTACAGATTGAAATATCTTTCATAAAGTATCAAGTATCAGTAATGTTATTCCTAATCTTATTCCATGTATTGAGAGATGATATTGAAGAAATGTCAATAGCAATATTGGATTCATCTTGATGAGCCATATAAATTTGTCTGTTAATTGTTGCTAGTTGAAGTTGCTGGCAATGTCAAAAACAGTTGAAAGAGCATCCTCGCACCTTGATTCAAAATTAAAGTTTAATCTATCAAGGACGGATATACAAGTCATAAAAAAGATTACTTGGTGGTTCAAGTGGGAAGGTTATACGGAACTCATATGTTGTAGTAACACTTGATAGCAAATGTACTTTATTTTGTATTTTCTATTGCATGTGTCATTTAAGTGAAATGGGACAAACCTTTGTTCATTGAATCTATATAATATATTAACATAAGTGCAATTCTGTTGTTGTTGTATATAATACATTGTTTGTGTATTTAGTGCTTTAAAAAAAGTGGCAATATCGCTCACCATTTGTGACCTATGGCGACAACCTATAGCGACAGATTTTCTGTCATTAAATCTTGTATTTTGACAGAAATCTGTCACTGAAATCTTTGGCGACGAGGGTTTTGATGACGTCACTACGATGACGGAATATCTGTCGCGTAAAGGTTTTCCGTCGCGAAAAAACAAGATTCCGTCACCAAAACTTCGTCGCCTAAAGCCTTCTTTGTTGTAGTGCGTGTTTCGAATGTAGAAATGCATGTGCGCGGACTCGATTTGCCGAGTACCAAGATCCTATGGGGACGATCGTCACACATGCTCATTCAAATAAACATTTAAAATGAAATAATGATAGTTACTCTCGATTTTTGCATGCATGTCTAAATGAAAGAATAACTATGCAATATATAATACAAACATTGATTTGATTGTTTAATTGAAAATTTAACTAAATTAAGGATTTTTCTTTTGTTTGTTTAACTTAAATTGAAATAGTTTCAATAAGAATATAACTGTTAGTCTATGTTATGTTCCAATAGGACACTGTCCTTCCTGAGTTCATGAGGCTATCCCTTTTTGTAAAAAAAAAACACCAACATTTTTGCATAATAAGTATATAGTTTGTCTTAAAATGTGCAGTTTTTGATATTTGTATTTTACAATATACATTCTGTATTTTATAATGTGCACTTTTGTATTTTATAGTGTGTAGTTATAATACAAAGTGTATACTTATTCTATTAAAGTGTTGTGTTTTTTACAAAAAAGGACGTCTTTCCTGAACTATGGAAGGGCATGTCCTATTAAAAGGGCCCCATATATATATATGTATGTATGTATGTATGTATGCATGTATGTAATGGAAAGAATAATATGATGTAATTATGCCAATGAAAACCAAAGTAAAAATCAAAAGAATTATTACTACTACTTCGTGTTTATATAGAAGAAGAAAGTGGATATTGTAAGCTTGCATGTAAACATATGTCAAAAGAGATTTAATTGAAAGGAGAACATATTATAATGATGTGATTTAAGGGTTAACTTGTAATGGAACATTATATACTGCTATTGTGATATGTGAATGATAATAGATATTGTTATTAATGAAAAGATAGTCATGAACTTTAAGGGCCTTAGGTGAAGTATTTATGTCTACGTTGGACCGCGCGTTAATTATAATGAAAATGTACTGGTGGATTGTTAAGGGAATACAAGATTGATTGCCCTAAAAGGAGATTTTACCCTTTGATTTGACTTTTTCAATGTGAACGTAATGAAAATTGCGAAGAAATTTGATTCTATGTAGTTGTTGATTTCCTTGATTACAGTGATTGTTTTCATGTAATTTATACAACTGTGAAAGATATACAAATTATTGCCAACTGCTTAAATAAAAACGTCTCTCAAATATGTAACTTTATTGCTGAAATGCATTATATAATCATGGATTCTTAATATATTATTCATTGATTTACACTACTCATCATCTCATTACTATATAATGGTTTTTGGGGAAACTTTGCTCATATCATACAATTTGTAACTCAAGCAAACATATTTTGTAGGAATAATTTTTGCCAACTACTTGGATCGATGAGTCAATAAGGTAGCAAGTTCTATAATTTCTTTTTTTTTCTTTTTGTTAAGCAATGTAGATGGCCTTTACCATTTTGATCTTGGCATGTATTTGGATATTTTCAACAATTAAACTTGTTACTTATATACGTGTCTATGTCATGAAATGCTTGAAAGGATCAATTGTGTGCAATGTATAATAGAAATTACTGGTACAAAATATATCGTAAAATATTCATTGTTAAATGAACAAATGGATCTTGGATTAGTATTTGATGATACTAATATGTATAATCCACTCTCAGCTTCGTTGAAATATGACACATTATTTATTCTCAGTAATAATGGTGGTTGTATATTCTTTGGTAGATCTTTCTTCTATCTCTTTGGTAGGGGTGGCTCCACCTCTTGCATAGCCTTTTTCATTGTTAGGGAGAACTTGTTTTGATACTATTTATAATATCCTAGGCCTAAACCCTAGCTGCTATGTAGGATAACTAGCCTACAATTTTTGAGATTTGACCCAACTAGACCACTTCATCATAATCTCCCATACTTGTAAACCACTCTCATACTTTGTGATTACTAGATGTAGCAATGGGGTTATGTTTGCCAACTCATGAGGTGCTTCAAAGTCGAACCTCTTAAACTTAGTTATACGTTAAGGGCTAGTCCTGCTATGGGATGTAAGGGGAAATCACGAAATGCGTGAAGTGACTATAAAACTCATGTCGAGCTAGTAAGCAAAAGTTTTTGGAATAAATTTAAAGATAGTAGCCAAAGAAAATCATGAAACTAATACACTTTGGGTGGAATGAGTGATGGCTTTTCGAACTAGGGGAAAAAATGAAGTTATGTCAAATTACATCTGTACAACCTAGGCATGACGAAATCATCTATGTGAGGGCATAGACATGATATATCATATCTATTTGGTATAAATATGATAATGAGTTCAACAATGGACACTCAATCACGTGCATCCATCTTAAAATGAAGAGGGATACGCATATTAGTTTGATATTGGCAAATATTTGTATACATATATCTGTTTTGATAGCTAATTATAGTTATAAATTTATTTACAACTATATTAACAAACTTTTATATCTTCCTTACACAAGCCAAAACATTTATATTTTAGCTAATTGATAAATTATTTATTATATTTAAAGCATTTGTTTTACATCCCATCTGCATTCATTGCATTCATTTTTAATGATATGGTGACACATTTTGCATACAGCTCTGCATCCATATTCATATTTTAAAATGTATAAAAACAAGGTAACACATAATCCTTGTCCATATCTGATCATCCTTTTTGAATCAGTGGGGAGTAGCGGAAGCTGTTAAATACCATCAAATATATCTGTATATCAGTCAGTTACTGCACAAGTATACATAAAAGTTTTCTCAAAAACAGTATACATAAAAGTGCAGTATAAATACACAGCAAAAAGCCTAAACTGTTAAATTCACATATGAAAATAAAAATACCAGAGAAACAAAAACAGAGACAGAGTTGATCTAATATGACTGCAATCTTCTGCTACAAAACAAACATATACTCTAAGATTTTTCCTCTTTTATTTCATATAATGTTTAGGTCGAAAGCTTGCACATGAGCACAAGAGGTACAAGATCAAGACGCGGAACACCCGCATCAAACACGAGCCACACGTTATCAGACGGTGTACAGCTTGACTACCTGTTCTATCTTGGTGCGGCAGACGGGACATCCCCAGTTCTTTGCCTTGACCTCCTTCAGGCAAGACATGCATCCAGCCATGTGACCGCACGGAATGCACGCGCCCTCCACTGGAGCATCCAGGCAGATAACGCATGATCGTGAGATGCTGCTGCTCTTCCTTGCAGGAGGTTCTGTGCTCGTATCCACTGAGTTGCTGGTATCGACAGGGCTCAGGTCTATCGTTGGGTAGTGAATTGGGCCACTCATAAACGTCTCTTCGGTGGCTGGAGGGGTTGTCGGTGCAGAAACCGGAGGCAGCAGATCTTGAGTCTGCGGAACGGCGTGTAGAGAGATGTCCTCAGGCTTATCATCATGGGAAGATGTTCCTGGCTCTGGTAATAGAGCAGCCCATCCGCCATAGGAGTTGTCAGCTGGCTCATCAGCCCATCCATTGGTGACTTGTGGCGGAATCGTCTGTCCCTCCGGCGGACCCCAACCGCTGAAAGTGGTGTTGTCAGAGTCCCCCCAACCCCCTGTATCCGTGTCTTGTGTAACCGGTGCGGTGTTGGGAGGACGGAGAGCTCCCTCAGCAGCTGCTGATTGAATGGAGGCACTAATTGCCATGGCTAACTCTGCGTCTGCGGGAGTGGGCAATGGAGCACTAGGAGGCGTCACCGATACGTAGATAGCCGGACCCGATGGAGCAGGCATGCTTGGCTGCAAGATTTATATAAAATCGAAATTAACATTCAAATAACACTTTACTCAAGAAAGTTCAAATATCTGTTATGTTGGTTTTTGTTGGTAATTCCTCAGCCAAATTTTCAAGAAATTTGAACCAACCGTTTACACTCAAATGATCAATAAGATAATTTGATTACTTCCACATTTTTATAGAAATCATAGTCTTTTGAAACATGTGAAATCATGATATCATCAAAGAAAAGTTTCAATGAAAGTTGGTAAAAAATACATGAATAGAGAACCCCTAAAATGAAAAAAAGCTATTTTCCCTAAATCACCATACTCTATACCCTTCTATCTCTATAAAACCCAACCGACGTCTTTAAAAATCGCAAGTACTTGCCTGGGGCATCCCTCTGCATGCATTATAGAACCAAAGAATTTGCTGTTTGTCTCCTTCATTAGCCGATAAAAACTTGTGTCGCGTCTCTGAAAAGAGAACATGAGGTAAGTAAATCCCAATCCATTTTTATCTCCTACTTAGTATCTGCAAATGGGTAGAATATCCATTCATCTCCTATTTAGTATCTGCAGATGGGTTCTCATAGAAATTCTTCGTAAAACATCAAAACTGCACCAAATTAAGCTTTACCCCCTCATCCATATATACAAAAGTCCAAGTAAATTGTACCCCCACAAAAAACATGCCCCCATCTTACTTATGCTTGCTAACAATTTAATTGGAAAAATGCTAGAGTGGTTATTCAAGATTTTTCTTAGTACGGGGGAATCTTCACGAGCAAAAAAATTCTGTCATCATAATATTGTTCGACTCAGTTGATGACACCCTCCATCATCTCATACCAAATACATCGAATAGTTGTCTAGATCGACCTTTGAACAACAAGGTTTACTAGGAAGATGTTTTTTCACATCAACATCTAAACCAGCTCATGTCAGGAGGGGATAGGGGTCATATTTAGACTAAGGTGAAAGCTGACCGACTTTGTTTTCCCTTTCTCCATCAGATCCATATGCGGCGATTTGATCATGAAGGGTGCATTCTTATGCATCATTTCATTGGATCTAAACAGAATTTTTTTCTGATGCAGACCCCCATCACCAGAAGATGATGGTAAGCACTTAGAGCAAATTCTAATGCATTCCTAATAAAAAGGAAAATTGTACGCACCACATGTCTTGGATTTTTAATAAATCATTCCCAAAACAATAACCGAGCTGAGTTTACATGATCGATGTTCTAATTAGCATGTGATTTCTTGGTTTCCTTGAGTTAATCCATCTGGTCCCATGCATGTTATTTCCAGCTATAACATTCGGCCATATATGGCAAGATCAACCCTTTCAATGATCAAATTTGACAGTAAAAAATCTACAATCCACGAGTACCCGTTCTAGTTCTAAACATATCAAAAAACAGGAAACTTAGCATGGGCAACTCACTTGTACTTTTGTCGAAAATAACAACCGCAGGATCAATCTGGTTGATGTTCATCTCCTCAATTTTAACTTTCCATAGTGCAATAACAGCACGTGGTTGTGCAGCCTGACATGCAAAGCAAACTGCTTTATTATAACGTGTAAATGCACCTCAGATCACTAAAATAATTTTTCGTTATAGCGGTTACACCATCAAATATAGTTAACCTCAAGTACATGTACATGTTTCAGAGGGATGTCATTTCACTGTTGGATTCAATTATACCTGCACATCGGGGTAAATAGCAAGTTCCAACTTGGAGAAGTTCATAGGATCACGATGGTCACATGGCAAGACAACAGTCCAACTGTAAAACCAAAAAAGAGTTTTGAATATGAATCACTTGCGAGTAGAGATGCAAACGGTCGGATATGGATACCGATATAGATATTATCATATCCTTGTCCATTTTAAAACATGAATATGGATACACATTCATATAATGATGGATATGACAAATGTGTTACCATATCCTTAAAAATGAATACATATTTAAAATTGTTGAAAAAAACAAATGCCTCGTTATTCATAGGACCCATGGGCTCTCTTATATAGGAGAGAAAAGACCTTGTGTAAATAGCACGAAAGGTACATGAAGAAATGAAAATACATAAATAACAACAAAAGTTAACAATAATCTCAACACTCCCCCTCAAGCTGGATCATATATATCTATCATGCTCAGCTTGGAACATCTTTGGAAAGGGCTTCCGGTAAGTGCTTTGGTGAATATATCCACAGTCTGATCTTCAATAGAAACATGAGAGGTAGATATGAGACCCTTCTGAATCATGTCTCTTGTATAGTGACAATGCACTTCTATATGCCTTGTACGCTCATGGAATGCAGGATTATTGCAATAAATAGTGTTGTCTGATTATCACATAGAAGTTGGCTAGGAATAGGTACATCAATGGTAAGATCAGTCAGAACCGACCTGACCCACATCATCTCTGTGCATCCCTGAGTCATGGCCCTGTATTCGGACTCTGCACTAGATCTAGCAACTACAGTCCGCTTCTTACTTTTCCATGACATGAGTGATTTGCCAACAAATATAGCAAACCCAGAAGTGGAATTACTGTCCCTAGGGCATCCTGCGTAATCTGCGTCTGCACATGTTGTAATGTCAAGAGACATGCCTCTACTGAATAAAAGACCAAATACATGGTTAAGACTTCAGATATCTCAAAATCATATAAACATCATCCATATGCACCTTCCTGGGTTGCTCCATGAACTCACCTTACTAATAATAAAGCATATATTTAGCCTGATGATGGTAGCATATAGGAGTTTCCCTACTAGTTCCATGTATCTCCTCTTATCTATCTCCTTACTATCATCATCATATAATCTCATACTTGGATTCATAGGAGTAGTAGCAGGCTTGCACCATGTCATACATGTTTCCAATAGAAGATCAGTAACAAACTTCCTTTGGGTCATCACAAGACCATGCTAGTTCCTGGTGAATTCTAATCCAAGGAGGTATATGAGATTACCAAGATTCTTGATCACAAACTGCTGACCTAGGAACTCCTCGGCTGCCTGAATGCCCTGCTCATCATCACCAGTAACAAAAATATCATCAACATAGACAAGAACATCAACTATACCTCTCTGTGTCCTCTGAATAAAAAGTGAGTGATCCATAGTGGACCGAGCAAATCCCTAATGCTCTACCAACTCTAAAGGCTTATGGTACCAAGCTCTAGGACTCTGCTTCAGGCCGTAAATCGCCTTGTGGAGCCTACACACCTTCTGAGACTCCTCCTCAGCAACAAACCCTGGTGGTTGCTGCATATAAACTTCCTCCTGTAAATCTTTATATAGAAATGCATTCTTCACATCAAGTTGATAAAGATGGCATTCACGTGAAACAACAACTGATAGGAGAATGTGCAATGTTGAGTGTTTGACCACTGGAGAGAAGATATCCTGATAATCCACCCAATAAGTCTGGGTGAATCCACGTGCTACAAGCCTTACCTTGTAGCGAACCACACTGCCATATGCTCGTTGCTTCACTGTAAATATCCATTTGCACCCCACAACAAATGCACTTGGAGGGCAGAAACAACACTCCAGGTACCACGAGAGTGCAACGCGACCATGTTCTCTTCCATGGCAAGTCGTCAACTGCTATCTTGTATGGCCTCCTGATATATTCGTGGCATAGTAATGGCTGAGAGGCCCATAACAAACTTCCTGTAATCCTTTGAAAGGTCCAAGGAAACATGCGCAGCTAGAGGGTACGTAGCATTGTTGTGACGGGGCTTCCTCAAGGCAATAAGTACATCGAGGTCATCATCCTCTCTGTTTTCTGATATCATATTATCCTGTGTAGTATTCAATGGATCAAGCATAGCATTAGTGCCATTAGTAGAAATAATGTGTTCACTACATACATGGGGCGTGTTGGATGACTGGGAAGGCGCAGGAGTAGAGGGGCAAATAGAGGACCTATGAAAATAAAAATGGGGTAGGAACTGAGTCATGGTAGACCGAGGTAGAGGTGAAGGTGGAGGAGGAGGTGGAAGAGGAGGTGGAGGAGGTGGAGGTGGAGATGGTGGTGGAGGTGGATGTGACTGAGACTCATCATAAGGACTTGTTGGTGGAGATATCAGAGGTGGAGGAGCGAAGATATCCTCACCAGAGAGCATTTAACAACCTTTTACCTGTAGGAGAAAAATACACAATAGACTCAAAAAATGTGACATCTGTACTCACATAATATTTTCTTCCAACGGGATCAAAACATCGATACCCTTCTTGAGTACAAGAATAGCTAACGAACACACATTTGACAGCTCTATGAGAGAGCTTGTCACGACCAGGAGTAAAATTGTGGACAAACGCCACAGATCCAAAGACTCTGGGTAAGTGAGAATAAGTCCTTCTCGAGAAATGCAATCAAGAAAGGAACTTTTTCTCCAAGCATAGTAGACGACATGTAGTTCACCAAGTAACATGCCGTAAGAACCGCATCACCCCAGAAAAAATGAGGAGCTCGACTCTGAATCAAAAGAGTCCTTGTGACCTCCAAAAGATGATGGTGTTTGCGTTTAGCAATATCGTTCTATTGTGAAGTGTAAGTACACGAAGTTTGATGAACAACATCAATAGATCTGAGGAAGTCCGATAACAACAAAGTAGAAAACTCCAAGGCACTGTCAGTGCGAATAAATTTCACATTACGGAAAAAATGTTTTTAATCTCAATAAGGAAAAATTTGATAACAGGACCAGCTTTAGACTTATTCTTCATCAGAAATACCCAAGAGAATATAGAATAATCATCTACAGTGACCATATAAAATCGATATCCTTGATGATCAGGAACGCGACTAGGACCCCAGATATCCAAGTAAACCAATTCAAATAACCGATCATTGTGACGACTTTGACGACTAGGAAAAGAGGAAGATGGTGCTTCCCAAGACGACACACCTCACACTCCAGAGTAGTGCGAGTAGTGATCTGCGAGAGGACATGACACAGCTTCTGCAGAGGAAGGTGTACAAAACGAAGATGCTACAGAAACTGCGAGACATGTCTAGAAGGGATAGTAATAGCCCATGCACAAGGAGGTTGGACAAGTCTGTAAAGTCCCCTCTGCTCACGGCCACATCCAATCACCTTGCCCGTGAGTATGTCTTGAAACACAAGAGAAGAATCAAATATTGGCACGCCAATGTAAATCTTTTGTAATCTGGCTAATAGACAAAAGATTCATCTGAAATGCTGGAGCATGTAAGACATTTTGCAGTCGCATTGAGGGAACTAGAACAATCCCCCCCCCGTCCAACAATGGGTAGATGAACCCCATTGGCAATCATCACTGATATACCCGAAGGGATAGGCTTGTAAGAAGTAAACCGTGCTTGATCGCCACACACATGATAAGATGCTGTAGAGTCCATGATCTAATCAGACGAATCTAAACTGTTGCTGCTAGTAAGGGCATAAGCAATACCTAACAAGCTCGAAGAGGCTCTAGCAATATGTGCTACATCTGAAGAACCTGTAGACGAAGTGGTCAGAGTAATCATCATTTCTCGTAGCCTGGAAACAATATCATATAATCGTGCATCATGAGACGGAGAAGGTGTAGAAGTAGGCTCGGTTTGCTTAACAACTCGGGCGGAGGCCGGATACCCATGCTTCTGATAGCACGTCTCCTCAGAATGACTAGGACTGTTGTAATACCTCGCTGACGATCTGCTCCTCGAACGTGTGGTCTCCAGCCACGGAACTGCGAAGTACTCCCTTTACCATGAGAGGCTACCATAGCAGGAGGTGTCTGATCTACAATAGTAGAGGATGTAGTAATTCTGCTCAGTCTCTTGGAACCTCCTCCATTGGAGGTATTGTCTCTCCAGTAAGAAGTTGAGTACGTATTGCACCATACTCAGAGTCTAGAGATGACAAAAATACTCCTGTCTGTCATTTCTCAGTGCTCGTAGTAATAGGCATGAAGCTATGCACATGCTCAAACATGCCTCTAAGATGCGAGAAGTGTGCATGAAGAGGCGACCATTATGCCTGGTCGAAAAAATATCGAACTGCAACTGTAAAATTTTGCTCTCATTTTTCGCCTGCCCATACGTGGCTGCTAAGATATTCCACATAGCCTTTGTTGTCGGTTGATTGACAATATTATTGGCAATTTCCGTGGTGAGCGTCCGTAGAGCCAAATACGAGCAAAAGCATCATCTTGCTTCCAAGAAGCATTAGCCTCAGTCTTGTCCTCTGGCTCTGGATCTGTCAGAATGTGCTCCTTGTTATGGCACTACATCAGGGTGCGAAACAGAATGGACCACAACCCGTAGTTGGTCTCATCCATCTTCACAACGGGAGCCGAGCCCTTGAAGGCACCGGACGAAAAAAAACATCACCCTTGTTCTCTGACATGGTAACAAGAATGCTGAAATCCGGAACAAAAATGAGGAGTAGACCGTTATAAATGAGTCTACACAATCACATATAGAGAATTGATTGTATTTGTAGACTCATACAACCATCCTCATCTCCGTTTGTTGTAGACTAGGCTGTACAGGTGCAAAGGGCAGCGACACAAATAGATGCACTAAAGATTCACGTAGGATGCATGCATGATGCACGCAGATGTTCATAGATGTGTGTAGGATGCACACAGAATGCATGTCGGATGCGCGTAGAATGTACGTAGGACGCACGCAAGATGCGCGCGGATGCTGGAGCAGGACGTACGTAGATGTGCACGTGGATGCACATGGATGCTGGAACGGTGCACGCAGATGCGTGTATGCAAATGTGCGTGTATGCTGATGGCGCTGGAGCATGAACGCAACACGAGGAGCGATGGCGCATATGACGCTGAAGTGAGAACGTAGCACGAGGCGCGATGGCGATGGAGCAGGAACGCAACATGGAAGGGCGCGAGGGGGGTGCGCGATGGGGGGGGGGGTGATGCGCGGGGAAGGGTTAGGGTTAAGGTGGAATACAGGAACCCCGGTCTAGGACCGTTGCTCCAATACCAAGTTGGGAAAAAACAAATGACTTGTTATTCATAGGATCCCTGAGCTCTCTTATATAGGAGAAATACCCTTGAGTAAATAGCACGAAAGGTACATGAAGAAATGAAAATACATAAATAACACCAAAAGTTAATAATAATCTTAATAAAAACAACTATGAATAAAAAAACTAGAATAAATACGTTAAAGTTAGCTTAAATAAGCATATATTAGATGGCTTACATGTGATATTAAATGTATCTATTTCATAAGAATTATCTATTACATAAACTAAAGTTGGGTTTTCAACCAGCTTTAGGACGCATGGACTGTTACATAACGTTTCTCCTCCCATCCTCGGTTTTGTTCTTATGTTGACACATGTCCTTCCCCTTTGGTCTTCCTTTTATACCATTTCTTTGCCCCTTTCTTGAATATCTTCTCTCCATCTCGCTACTCTCTCACCCGATGCCTCACATCTCTCCCCACGTCCGACAGTAACGTCTATTTCTCTCTTCCATTCATGCACTAATTACCAAAATATTATATCATCTATTTATCACTAAAGGTAAATGCTTTGTCATTTTAACGACATTGGCCAACATGCTTTAATTACTATGCATATTGTATGCACGATATTTTCCTTGGCTAAATTTGTTAAATTATATAGATACATTTATATTACCATCAAAATAATATAAATATGATATCATTACCATCAAAATGTGATATGCATCTGTTATTTCAGAATTGATAATGTATGAATAAGTGAATTCAAATTGTAATGCACATTATTCATGTACAAGTATAAGTTGGATTGTATTGGTTATTAAATCTTGCCTCCAAAGTTACAAGCAATGTCGAAGTTGTCATTTACTGGTAAAATTGTTGAAGGCATGCGATTGGTAAGCTGGAAAAGGCATCGATTTGTGTCTTTTGTAGATTAAAGAAGATGGTATTTATTGTTTAGAATAGTTAACTACGTGGCATCTTAAGAGGGAATTACGTACGAAAAAGTTTGCAAGTTCTCTTACTCAAGTCCCTCAAAAAATATAATAATTAATCCGCATATTAATCCTTATGAGCATTGTTCTATCAATTTGGTAGCATTTTTAAATATTTTATAGAGTAAATCGATGTTTAATTTCTAACAAATATTATTTGTTGGAAAACTATATTCTATTCATTAAATTCACCATCTCTCCCATGTATCTCTTTCCTCTTCTCCTCATAAGAAATCTATTTTTAAAAGGTTGTATCCAACCTTTCAGATCTTATGCAATGACAAAGATTTTATATTAGAATGATTTAAGATAATTATATATTGTATAATATATAATGCAGATTGATTTCAAATTAAAATCTAAAAATTAATATAAACATTAATAATCAAAAAAATAAAGAAGATATATATCCAATTATTATGGATGTTAAATTTATTTTAAAAAATAAAAAAGGTTTCATTATCCAATTAGTGGTGAAAGTATATAAGATAACTCCATATAATCGAGGTTCAAATAATGATCAATTTCAATGGGTAGTGATTAAATTGTATATCTTTCACCTGATGGGCCAAGATATTATACCAATTATCATTTTCTTGAAAATATTATAAGAAATGTTATTACTAAGATGATATTCGATTTCTTCCAAGATCATCGAATGTAGATCATGAACATTCCAAATTCTAACCATTCTCTTCATTATCACCTTTTCTCCCTCTGTATGTTTTTGTATTTTATTAAGTCAAAATCCTCAATATATAATATACTAAAAAAATAACAAAATTGTCCTAAAGCAAGGAATACTTCAATATTCAATATCATATCTACTATAGTTAAATATATAGCAACGAAAATTGATTGTTGTTTAAATTTTAAATTTGCAGCAGATATTGTATGCAATGCTATATTCCTCGTAATGAGGCATACAACAGTCATTGTGTGTTGACTTTTTATTCTAATTGATGTTGAACTTAGTAATGATCAATACAAATTTTAATAAACAAGTCGATGAAAAATCATTGTTATATGAACTTTAAATAGTGAATATGACATTCTTTGATAATTAAATAATAATAATTTAGCAACAAAGAGTAATCATTGTTATATCTTTAACATCGAAAGAGATAACATTGAATAATTAAATCATTCATTACCTTAGGTCATCTTTTTGTAACGAATGCTTTTAATTATAAAAAAATAAGATTTTAAATTATACTTTTACCCTCCTTAATCTTTTAAAATGTTAATATTTTAATGGTTATTTTGATATAATCTTATAAAATAGATGGAGAATAATTACATAAACTAATTATTACTATAAATTTCTTTTATAATATTCTCTCCTATTTTTCTCGATTGTCTACCACCTCAATGTGTCTACATCATTGGGCGAAACCATAGCATGAATACGACCACATGACGCTTTGATACGGTGTAAAAAATGTTCGCAACCCATGTTTGAGGTTCAACCCTCATTGTTTGATTTGATATCTTGCTTAATTTTTATAATTTTATAGATATTACAAATGGATATATTTGCTCCAACCCACCGCGAAGTGTGGGAAAATACACTAGTTGGTTCTAAATTTGTTAGAGGCTCGAGGCACCAACATGATCCGGGAGAAGAATTGGCTACTGCAAGAGGGGCATGACCACCGGATCGACTCGTGGATATCCAGCAGATATCCGATGGGGCACCATCCAAAAACGGATCAACTTTGTTGCTAACCCGATCCGAATAACTTTATTAGATATCCATTAACCTAGGGTCAAAATACACGAGTAGGATCATGTATCCATCCGATCCAACTACCATGAACACCCTAACTAGTATCAACTATTGTTAAAGAAGGTGTAAAACTTTGTTATAGTTTTTTTGAAAGAACTTTTGTTACATATAGTTACAAATAAATCTACAAATTCATTGATATATTGGAATGGATATATGGATATTTGCGTATATCAAGCGATATCAATATCCTTATCAAATTTAGAATAGATATAGATGTCATCCCTACATACAAGATTCAAGAATTAGAAAAGCAAGCACATAAAAATTGCCTAGAAGTTTACAACGTACACTTTTCTTGATACCCATTGAGGAGCAATGGCTTCCAAGAATCCCGGACCGGAAATCTCCCTCAGCCAACCGGAGAACAAGCATATATGCTTCTGAGAATGCAAATCTTGTAAAAAGGAATTTAACCCTTTTTTGAAAAAGAGTTCAAAATTACAAACAAAGAGGCATAACATTACTAAGTTCAAGTACCTCTATTGCACGAACAACATTTGAATGTCCTTTTGCCCTCGCGAGGTCAATGGCAGTCTGGCAATCATCATTCACTCTTAAGAAATTCGCTGAAATAATTTACAGACAAAAATTTCTCATATTAACAATTATCGCCTACTTCTTGTGTTTAGACAAGGTGTTGGGCACGTATAGCGATTTAGAAAAGCCACGACATACCCCCATGAGAAAGAAGCAAATTAACTATTGGTTCAAGACCCTTTTTTGCAGCATGATGCAGAGGAGTTCCTCCATGATAACCTGCAGCATGTGAAAATCGAAGGTCACAGAAATGATGAAAGTTGGAAACCAATGGAAAATGCTCCTATTATCATCTATCGAAGCAAACAAAATTAGTTGAATTTCTGCCCATTTTCAGCATCTTTGCTGTGGTTGGCATAATCGACAATGGAATGGGATAATTCTCCTTTTACCTTAAAATCCTAGTGCTAAAAACCAGAAGAGGCATCCGAAGAAAGAAGCCAATACGAATAAAATCTGTTGATTAAGATTCTTTAAAAGTTACATAGAAATTGATGGGAGATGGGCAACAAGCTGCGCCGCCAATCCCTTTTGAATGGCAAATCCAATTATTCGAAATACAACATTCATAGACTTGGGAACCATAACATTGCTATACATGATTTTTTGAACCCTCTTAAGGAGCTCCACTGCTTCACTCGCCAAGAACCCAAATGTATCAAAACCAAATGGGATGAATACGTGTTGATTGTCAATGCAGGCCTTCTCATGCTTAGCCACTTTAGCTAATGCAGCTTTTTGTGCAGCGCATCCCGCAACAAAATCACTCTTTATCGGACCCACCAATGGAGACACTCCAGTCAAATCAACACATGCATGCTTTCCTCCAACCAATCCAAATATCAAAACATCTGCCGGTCTAAGTGTCGATCTCCCCTCTTGTGGATCAGTTAAGAAATTCACCGGTGCTTCTTTTTTTGAAGCAACACCTGCATGTTTGAGTATATCAAATAGAACATCTCTGACAAGATCATGTCTGTATTTAAAACCTGGAAGCTCGCGACAATGAACGGCATGGTCCCCAAAAGCATCCAAGCAAGATTTGTGGTATACTGGACAAGCCTCATCTGGTGGAAAAAGGGGAATCATGAGGCGGTACTTGAGAATAATACGATATTCAATGGGTGACATATGCAATCCAAGCCCCTCAATAGGAATGGCAAGTAGGAAATCTTGGGCATGTTCAGCTTGTAAACAATGGAAAATTGTTTTTTGCCTAGCAGACATGTCAAACTTAGCTTCCATATCTTTTATGATTTTGCTAAAAAAAGAATTCGCCAAAGCATTCTGGGCTTTAGGGGGGACGGTATCCTTACTAGCAAAATGTGTAAGATCAATAGATGGGAGTGCGACACGTAGACCTTCCAAAGCATTAAGGAAATCAGAATCCATACCATGTATCCCGCTGTCTCGTAGCATGTGGTCTTGGAGCATCCATGATTGAGCTCTGGAGGCCACAAAAGCATATGAAGAAGCCTCAATGGCTGAGTAAAGACCTAAACCGCCGAGCCGGATGGGTAGCGACGCCACTCTCCATTGAAGGTCACCAAAGAAAGGACCTCCAAACACCACAATATCCTCAATAGCTCCACGTAATCCTTTGTCAAACCATGCAGCGGTCCGTTTCATGTATGTTGGTTGACATGTCCGTAAGCCAAACATAAGCTTGGCAGTACCCATACAAGAACGTAAAAGAAGTAGCTCACTCTGTGGATCATCCAGCTGAGGAAGTAAATGCATTAGGTCAACAGCCTTGGTAGCCCTCGTCATAGCCAATTCTTCAATAAAGTCTTTGTCTCTACTCACAGCTCCTCCAAGCAATTTCACACCTAGCCGCGGCCTCCCAATATCTATGGGAAACAAACCTTCACAGATCTTCTGACCATCACATGAAGGCCAGAACAACTCTGTTTTTTTATATTTAGAAAAATCCCCATCTCTGGACCCCTGCATTGAATAATGTCAAGTGCATTGGCCACTTCTACAGTGTCCCCAACAATTGTCCCATCGTCCAGATACCAAGCATGAAGTAGGAGTTTACAGTTGTCTCTGATCTCATGAATAAGTGGGTGCAATGCCAGAGAAAAAAGAAGGGGGCCTAAAGGGTCACCTTGCTGCACTCCTGTTGATGACCGCAAATGATTGTCTCCAATATATAATCTGGCGGCTTGAGCATAGATAAATTCCACCCATGGAGAAATAGAGGGGCATCTCCTCCTAACTTCCCCAAGCATCAGAGATCTATCTATTAAGTTGAAAGCATTAGAGAAATCCACCGTAAGCATAGAAAGAGATCCGTCTCCGTGAAGCTTGCTCAAAAGATGATTGGTGCTATGTAAGATGGCTTCCGCTCCTCCAGATACACCAACTCCAAATTGAAAGTCGTTAAGATATTTAGATGTCTCCTTGCTAACCCCTGCCATAGCAACTTTAGATACAAGGTGCCTCCATATAGTACCTACCGCAATAGGACGAATGTTGTTGTCCGGTTTGAGCAGTGGAGTGAGAGGTGCAGAGGCTATAAACTCAGCCAGACTCAAGGGGCATCTCCCACTAAGCCACAGATTAACTACCAAGGAAATAGCATGCAAGAGATCCTTGGCAACCGGTGATCCTTCCCCACAAAGGGCATCTAAAATATGTTGAGCTCTCAGACCATCTCTCCCACAAGATGTCCCTTTAGGAAAGGATTTGATGGCTCGCAAAATAACATCCGCATCAGCTGTAAGAGGAGAATCTGTAATCAAGATGTCTGGTGGAACAGGAGGCGGCTTATAGGGATGTTTAGCCTCTAAGGCCTTCAAGGTGTCTCCATTAAGATTGAAATTAGACTGTGTTATCATTATCACGATTAGAATGATATTATTCATCATTCATACATATGACCTTTCATTTGAAATGGAAGTAGGAAAAACACTCCAAAATTGCTCATCCAAGGAACTGTGTAGTTTGTGGAGCTCAATCCCACAAATGACATGCCAATATGGCGATCTTGGTCTATGGATATGCACAACAATACAAGAATGGAAAGCCGTCTCCCACTGTACGTCGGGTCAACTACATGGATTCTTATCAAATCCATATTAAAAGATCTGATTGTTTTTTTATGTTGATTGTCGGCTACCTAACGCAACCTTCCTCGAGGGAGGATTTGAAACCTGGTCTTTTGGGTGGTAGGCACACTGCCCTACTACCAAACCATTGAAGTGAATACATGTGTGCATCAATACAGTTCAAAAATAGTTCTGCTACATCATAGATTACCAAGCACACTTCACTACCGTTAGCATCAATCGCAAGATTGAGAGCATATAAACACTCAGGAAAACAATCAACTTAATCAAATAGACAAGACACAGCCCATTATGTTCAAAACTTACACACACACACACACAAAGCATTCCAACAGATGACTACTTATAATCTCAACAAACAACTGGCAAAAAACTATGAAGATTACAACTTGTTTGACGTAAATAATTAAACATACTATGTCTGGATGATTCTTATCAAATGGTCTCGTGGTAGTACAGTGTGACTACCTACCACACAAAAGATCAGGATTCAAATCCCACTCTTGCAGGGTTGCGTTAGGTAGTTGACGGCCAGCGTAAAAATTAGTCAAATCTTTCACATGAATTTGAGCAAGAATCCATGTAGCCGACCCTACTTATAGTGGGAGAAGGCTTAGTCCGTTTTTTTGTCTGGATGATTCTACCATATATTTATGAGATAACAACGCATAATTCTTGGAAGGATCCATATAGTTCATCGATATGTTCCTAAGCAACTCTTTACAACATTTCTCACCAGGTCTGTAAGAATTAACGTTAGCGCCAAGCTCGATCAGCGTCTTCGCAACCGGCAACCCGTCCGGCTTCGTGCATGCGAGGATCAGCGGTGTCTTCCCCTCCCTGTCAATCCACTTCAAACGAACAAACAAATAAACAAACATACCCATGACACCTCGGCATTTCAACAAACATCAGACGGGCACCAACAATCAAACAAAAAACAACGACATCCATAAGGGACCGCAGATTTAAGAATTACTTCCAGTCCCGCGCCGGCGAGGCGGAGGGATTTGATCCCTTCCGTGTTGCCGTAGCTCGCTTGCTGGTAGAGCAGCTCCTCCTTGGAGTGCTGCAGCCCCATCTCCGGAGATCCAAAGAAGCGGACTGGAGTGATCTTTGGGGGATTTGGTGTGGACCCAATTCGAGTTTCGCGGGATTTAAAGTGGAGATGCGATCAAAATCTGAGCTTTTGTCTCCTGGCGAGGTGGTGTGGGGAAGGAGGCGGTGGAGAATGGGGACAGGAAGTCACCGCTCTTGTGCTTTTCTATGCGATCAAAATAAGAGTTTTTTTTTGTTTTATTATTAGATGATTGATAGTCAAAAGTAAATCGCTAAATTGAATCCTATTGAGCTCTATATATTGAGATTTTTGTGGTTGGACAGATTATGTTTGGATAAAGGTTGCTAAGATTATGTTTGGATTATAATCCAAAATTTTCCAGAAAATTCAATTGCCCACAAGTTAAGACCAGTTATCTTTAGTAGATAAAATCAAATCCTATAAATAAAGAAAACATAATTCAACAAAGATAGAGTAAATATTAAATCTAAAAGCTATTTCCCCATCCGTATTTTTTCCAGCTAAAAACATAAATTTCCCCAAATAAATCCAACCAGATTCCCCTTTTTATCTCAAAAAAGGATAAGGAGCGAACTTTGAACAAGTCCAACCTCCTTTCCTACCATCCCCATCAGACGGCTAAGATCTCCCATCTCTCCCGCCATCTCCTCCCACGTCCCCATCCAACGGTCACCAACTGATCATTCCGACGGTCAACCCCTCCTTCCCGCCAACAGAAAAAAACCGCCACCAACGAACCCCGACCGCCACCACCCCTTCCCGTCCAATCGCCGGAGCCGCAAACCGTCACGCTCACCACCACGATGCCCACCTCCGACGACGAGGACACCTCTCCTTCGGCCGTCGGAGAAGGCAGCATTCCTCGAGTTTCGCTCGCTTCTCGAGGAGTCCCGCCTCGGACACTTCTGCTCCCCGCCTCCGTCGCCGCCACATCCGCAAACTCGGCCCATCCCCGTCAAACTCGGATGAGACGAAGACCTCCGCCACCTGGCCCTCTGGGGGTCCGCCTCCTCCCGAGTCTCGGCCATCCATCCACTGACATTCTCCTCCGAGCACGGTCGCTCGACTCCTCCGCGGCACTATCTATGTTGAGGAAAACTCTGCAATGGAGACGTGACTGCGGGGCAGAGGATCGGGGTGGGGGGGTTGAACCCGGTTTGCTACAACGTGTGTCGGGCACCGATAGGGGGCGAGGGGGAGGAGGAGATGGTGGTGAGGTGGAGGGTGTGGTTGATGGAGAAGGACATCGAGGAGATGGGGGTGATGTTGAATGTGATAGATATCGGGGAGGTGGAGAAGGGTGGGTTGAAGGATGTGCGAGGGGTCATGGGGAGGGTTGTGCAGGTCTTGCAAGATAATTACCCCGAATTTGTGGAGAGGAACCACTAAACATGTCTTCATTAAAATGGTTTTATTCTCGATCGAAATGGTCATTCGAACGAAGCCTTCGAGCATGTTTATGAGGACATGATCTCGAGTACGGTTAAGAGAAATTAATTATGAGTAGTTTCGCCGAGCTGTGTCTTAGGACACTGAACAGTTTTTTTTTCTCAGAACTTGATTCAGTGATATCTGAAAATCGAATTTTGTACACGACCCGGTTGCTCGATCTTATGCTACTGTCTAATTATTCTGATAAAATTAAGACTCGAGATATTAATCTCGATCTTTTTCCCATACCAATCTGATTCCTTTTTCTGATTAATTCAGATATCCCCTGATGCAAATCCTTTAGAAAGTTCGGAGAGAACTCTCTAGTTTTGCAGATATTCATCAATGTATCATTCCGATCCTGCATGCATCACGCGCTCTTCTCTCGCTTCCTCACGCAGAGAACCAAAAGCAAGTTCATATTCGCGAGGCCTTCGAAGGTCGCGGAGACTCTCCTCAAGTAAGAAAAAGAAACCTCATATTTTAGGATTGAATTTAACAGTTGTGTTATCTGAATGAACTGTTCTTCACCAGGTTCATCGCACCGGAGAACTTGCCTGCACAATACGGAGGCCTCAGAAGGGTGGACGATGCGGAGTTCCCCGATGGCGGCCACGACAGTATCGAGATCCCAATAGCTGAGGTAATGCTAATGTTGGAATCTCCTTTCCATTGCAATTACTGCCAAATTTAATATTTCACTTACTATCTGTAATTTCCCTTGAAATTTTGATCTGAAATTTTCCATGAAATTCAGATTTTTCTTTCAGAACATAACCACTACAGATGGAACTCGAAGCATACCTTGCCCGTGTACTGTATCAAGAAGTGACGCGACGTCGATCGTGCGCAGATTGTACATGTAATCCCTCTTGATCATACCTGTCCACCCATGTTCATAACCTGTAAAAAACCAGTTAATTACCTTAAACACTGTGAATTATGCTGGCAGCAAATTATGCCCAAGTTGTTGATTTTTGCCAATCTGGTGAGAATCTACAATGAAGAACAGTTGGAAAAGATGTGAGATTGGAATCCAATTGGAAGGAGCAAAGTTTCCTCTGGAGGGAGGAATTTTTCTATTTGAAAACCAAAGCTGCCTTTTGAAAAGGAGGTTTTAACATGTACAAGAGGCGGCTTATCTACAGTATAAAACAAAACGGAAGCGGTTTTGTTTATCCATATTAAGGTCTCCACGATCGTCAATATTTCCATTGAAATTCCAAATAGATATAAAAGACGACAACCAACACATTTTTTTATTTGCATAGTTTGAGACAGTCGTAATGACCGGTTTTGCCATAGAAGTGGTTTTTGGCCGCAATCTACGGTTTACGAGCACTAAATCAACGATCTCGTTAAGCTTTCTCACCAAAATGCATGAAAGATTTTCGAAGGTATGTGTTCTGAGAGCTCGAAGTCTAGCTTTCTCACCAAAATGCATGGAAGATTTACTAAGATCTGTGTTCTGGGAGCTCGAAGTCCAGATAGTCAGCTCTAGATCTTTTTCGAAAAAGAATGTCAATTACTATCCATGGTGGAAATGCAATTATGGTAGTGAGTTTGTCTTGGACAATGAGTGGTACTAATAATTCTTTTCTTTGATAAATAACTATAGAAGATAATATAATTGCTCGTCGCTTAAAATTGTTATATAATATTATATAATATTCTGAATGAACAACAAGGTCGCGTGGCCTAATGGATAAGGCGCTCGCCTCCGGAGCGGGAGATTGTGGGTTCGAGTCCCACCGCGATCGTCGCCTTTTTTGATTTTTTAGTTGATACCCTTGTCAAGAAAAAGTCCCATCTTATATACTCCATGTTAATTAAGGAGTAAATCGATGCCTTAACATTTGATATTTTCTCAATATTCTCAAGTCTCAGAAAATTTCCTCGTGTAGCATAATGTCGTACATAAAGGAAATTAGTTGAAGAAGATTTCAGGGGTCAGGCTGTAAAAATCCCAAGGGAAAAATATCTCAGCTCGTGGGTTCTAGATATTTCATTGTTTTTTTAAGAATTTCCATGTCTTTTTATGAAACATCGAGTACACACTTTTGGTATTTTCCGTAAAGACCACTCTCCATAGATGGGAGTTACAAAGACATCTTTTTTGCAAGCACATGTGCATGATTAACCATATCTCTTTTAACATGGGAGATCTACGTCAGTGGAGTCAATTGCAGGTCTGTTGAGATGCTCTGAAAAAGTCTTTTCATTCTCCAGGATGAACTTTTTCATCCAATGACTATGTCCACCGCATTCTTCCTATCTGAGCAAATGGTTAATGGATGCTTTGTGAAAGAAACAACAACTTGGATTCCCAATTTTAAGGTATGGGTATACGTTTCAAGGATTGATGTGGTCTCAGATGCAATGCATTTGGCAATGATATGCTCTCCTTTTGACGTGTAACATAATACTGCAATTGTAGGCATCGTCCACCATGAGCGTGAGCTCTTTATCCCGTATGTCTGTATTCCGCTTGGAAGGTGTATTGACTATTGGGGTAGATGGGCCAATATTAGGTTCTTTAACGTTGATTAGGGAAGCACGAACTTTTTTTATCGTCAAGATGTGATCTGGTATGGGATTGGTATGCTTTGAAATGCAACGTTCCAGACAGATCCGGTGCAAAACTATGCATGCCATAACAAAGTTCTCTGATTATTTGAGGTCTCTTAGGAGGCTCAAGGAAGTGGTCACTATATCTTATGTAGGCAAGACCTTGTAGGAAAATGTAAAGCATATTGCTCTTACATAGGATAGATGCCAAATAGATGGGCATCATCTTCTATCGTTGTTGAATATAGCACACCGATACTGTCTATGCCATGTATTCTTTCCTTTAGTCGCCTATTTGTAGTAAGGCACTTTGATAGCAGCTTCCACATGAAAATTTCTATCGGTACTGCAATTTTTAGAGTAGTCACACGATTTGTAGGATGCAATTGTTTAGAGTAGTTGAAGGATATTGAGTATCCTTAAGCGCATCACGGAAGCGTGTCGATAGCATCATATGCAATCGGAGCAACTAGTCGCACTAGATGCTAGATGCAGCGGAAATTAAAATTTTAAAACTAAAGATGAAACCACATGATCACGAGAACACTTCTCGGATCGTTTAATCAAACCACCAAGTATAAGGAATACCTCTTGAAGCGTGGTTGTGATCGCGAGATCCCAAAGTAGAGATCCTCCTGTCTTATGTCCGATCCACGAACAACGCACTTGCGGGCGCGATGATGAGTCACGTTCCTTCCCGCAATCCTCGATGAAGATCCAAGCGATGGCTCCCCTGATTTCGTCAAACGAGATCCATCGTCTTTCTTTAGAGTAAGAAACTCCAAAGAAGAAGGAGATCCTCGAGTCGTCGAAGAAGAAGTCGAGAGTCTCTCCTTTCTCAACACAAGATGGACGACCATCTTTTGGAGGAGAGGAAGAGAGAGGGCGATAATATGAGAGAGAGAGAGAGAGTTGTAACCTTGTACAACTCTTAATGATGTACCTTGGAAGGCTACCCTAGCCCTCCTTTTATATTAGTTTAAGATCCATTGGATCTCAATCCATGGACTCATAGATCCAACGGCTAGGCTTGGTCTATGTAAGATCAATGGCTATGATTGTTGTTGGTTAAAACCAACAACATTTATTTATGATTAAATTAAATATATATTGCAATATTATCAACATATTTTTAATTTAACATAAATAAGTTAGTTGAGAGATTAATCATCATAATAAAATGGAGATAATATTGCCTCCTAAAATGGTGGCTTTATTTCTCCTTTTTATTATATTACATTATCTCTCAATTATCACAAAAATATCCACAAAATTAATTCCAAATTAATTTGTGAATATTTCAATCATGTCATTGAAAAAATGTGAATCAAATTCACAACCCAAACTAATTTGTAAATGACATTTCTAGTTAATTAACAAATGTGAATCCAATCCACATTTAATAATTAATAAATGTTATTTACTAAATTTCTCTCTCTTGAATATGTGTATATTATAAATCATATTTACAATACACAAATATTATGGATAATAATATCCACATTCTCCAATCTTTGATAATTAAATCTCATTTAATTATCTTGGATAATAATATGAATCATATTCATATTATGCTTAATAATTAAATCTCATTTAATCATCAAGTCCTTGCTCGGATATACATTTCATCAAATGAATTATTCTTGAACCCTTTCAAGAATAATGTGCTTTCTTCGCAGATACTTGGAGATAAGGACAGGGCGATTGTATTGTTCCACGTATAGTGACTTGGATGTTGAGATCTCGTCTCAAATCCAGATCGTACGAACCTCCTACAGATGCTTGATTAAATCAAGACCGCAAATCCAATCTTCTCATTGAATCTGAATCTCATTCAGATCAATGTCCAACACTTGGACTAAGATCAGTTTGCTTCTCTACTGGAAGGAGTCACTAAAATCCAGACCTGTTTCATCACTCCCTCGGAATGGAAGCGTCATGGATATACAATTGTTTATGATCACATCACCCTCAGGTATTCCCAATACCTGTACATCCTGCATACTGGAAGACCCATGGTCAACCCGAAGATCAAGATATATTTTACACTGTTTTCTTCAGGGTTTGATCACCAAGTTTCTCATTTGATCATTGGGATTTGGTATCAATCATATACTTTCCAAAAGCATATATCATACCTAGGTCTTGATCATATACTTTCCAAAAGTATATATCAAACCTACGAATTCAGTCAAGCTTCCAAAGCGAGACGACCGTGCACGGAATTTGATTCTTCCCAATATCTCATGAGTGAGCTCATGTCTTCCGGTTCAATAATGAACCTGTATGATCCCTTTGAGAGATCGTATTACTCATATGCCCTTACATGCACACCAGCGCGCCGGTGTATAGACCTTGGTTAGGTCATCAACCTATTGGTCTGCCAAATGTACACACTCAAACATATAGTAACACATCTGTCTACGGTCAGAGGATGCGTGCCTATGCTGTGACAGCATTCAACATAGGACTTAGGTTATCTCGATCTCGTTAAATCAACCCATTGACCTAACTAATCTGACACCTCCGAATCTCTATTCCTATGCAGAGGACCTACATCAAGAGGTCGGTCAGATATCATCCTATGTGAGAAAGGATTGCCATCTCCTACTCAAGCTGGAGATCACATCTTAACAATCATTTGACGGTGCTTGATGAGTCCTCAATCTAACCCTTTAGATATTCATCCAAGCACCAGCCTCTATGATTCAATAATTGAATCGACAGTTGTATGATCATTAAGATAGCCATGGTACATAACCCTAATTGTACAAAGGGACCTATTATGCAAATTATTTATTCATCATTTCAGATTAGGGAATGATATTCGCAATAACATTTATTGCATAATGGTTCGCCGTGGGCTCACATGTCCAACAATCTCCCACTAGCCTAAAGAGCCATTAATGGGCTAATCATATAAACCCACACTCATGTGACAATCATAGGCTATTTAGAAATAGCTAGGTAAGCTGATCAGTCACTCTGTTCTCAAAAGACTATGCCAAGTCCTTTTACGGCACTTGCATATCCGTAGGTAACAGTGTTCGCATCCAATGCGAATGTTGCATCTAATGCAACCTATACTCAATCTAGTCAAAGCAGTTATAGTGTCCTTGACACTATTGCTCAATAACTATTATAACCAGTATTTCCATAATCCTTATCAGAATATCTTTATTCCGGGAGATCACTATCTCTCAAGGTATCCACAGTTAAGACCTTTTAGATCTCTATCTATAAAGTCTTGAGCTTTTGAAGATATGACTTTGAGGTCACTATCTCAAAAATATTGTCATCTTTGAAGGTATTGTTATTACTGCAATTAAGTGTTCTTCCTCTCCATAGTAGGATTAGCACACTTTGCTACTCCCACTGCATGGCAGATATCTGGCTTTTGTACACATCTAGCATACACTTAGCTTTCCGTAACTGATGCACAAGTGCATGCAGTTCTAGCATTCACTTCCTCAACTCTTTGAGGTGCTATCCCTTTAGATAGGTCAGTGCCAAATCTCAAGGGAAGGAAGTCTTTCTTGGAATTTCCAAGAATGGAATATGTCCAAGGTGTACTACAAATGTGACAGTCCCAATACCCTCTTTTCTTTACTTTTTGAACAACTTCAGAACTAAGATCTAAGAGGTATTCTTGAGATCATATCTCAAGGTATGGAATAGCCAGTCTATAAAACACTTATTATCATCCTTATATCATTCTTAAATGATTAGTATGTTATCTACATTTAGCACGATGAACATAATGGCACTCCCACTAAGCTTCACATGGTACATCAAGATTCTATCTGAAATCATAACACTTATGATTTCATCAAATCTGATGTTCCAACTACAAAAAACTTATTTGAGTCCATAGATGGATTTCGTTAGCTTTCACACATTGCTTTCCTCAACCATGAAGCCCTGGGGTTACTTCATGTGAATATCCTCCGAGAGATATTCTTAGAGGAATGCAATCTTGACTTACATCTTGAAGATGCAACAGTCAAGTTGTGTAGCTAGGGTTAGCAATACTCTGATGATTTCAAGCATGGTTTTCGAAGAGCAAGTCTTATTGCAAGCAATGTCTTCTCTTCCGATGTGTAGCTTATGGCTACGAACCGAGCTTTGAAGGTCTCTATCTTCTCATCAGGTTCCCTTTCTCTTGAAGATTCATTTACACCTTTATGGGTCTTACCCATATAGATGGATCCTCGAGGGTCCATATACAACACTTGTATATGAAGTCTACTTTAGACTTTATTGCTAATATCCATCTTTCCATGTCATGATCCTCAGGAGCTTCATCACATGAAGTCCGATAATTCTCAGACTTAACTGACACATGGAATACATCCTCAAACTCATTTGAAGAGGTATTAATGTTTCATCTTTAATTATCCTTCTAGTTTCCGATCTCAGGAGCCTCATTACCATCTCAAGATTAAATGAGTTCCTACACTTCATTTTCATCTTGATTCTCAAGAGAGTCATCCTCTAAGAATCACATTCTTAGAGATGAGATCTTTTAAGAATCTCAAGGTCATAAAGTAGGTATCCAATACCATCCTTTATTTTCCTAATGAAGTTGCACTCTCTAGTGCTTAATTCCAGCTTACTTGCATGGAATCTTATTAAGGATATATAGTGTAGTCTCTACTACATATATACCTGGAAACTAAGAGGTAATTATGCTAAAATTCATCATTGATCAAATCATGTCACACATGATCCAATTGTATCTCCCTACAACTCTGTTGAGTTTAGGTATGTTAGGAGGATTGAGATAGAAATGATATTCATATCTCCATAAGGTATTCTTTGAATTCATCTAATAGGTACTTGCTACCTTGGTTAGATCAAATTCATTTAATCTTCCTTCAAACTTTGGTTGTAAATCAAAATTGTGAAATCTTTGAACATTTCAAAGGTTTCTCAGGTGAAGAGAAGAAATCTCATATCATACATGATATACAATAGATATCACATATCCATAATGTTCACTATGATATAGATGATCCACATACATCAATATGTATGAGATCCCGAATATCATGACATCTTACACCTTTCCTAAGAGAAGTTTGTATTGGACATTCTATGAATACAATATTCACAAGTATGTAAGATTTGAAATTTTAGACATTCTAAAATTCCATCTCTTACTAGTTTATTGATCATATCAATAGACAAATATCCAAGACTTGATGCCAGATCATTGTCGAATGGTCTTCATCCTCCTATTGATCTTATAAGATTTGATTTTCAATATTAGAAATCTTAATGAACCATTCATTAATTTTCTAATTTTGTGGAGTCCACTAGATGTTAGATTACTATCTGAAATATATCCATCATAACTCTTTATGATGGTTCTATCTCAGAATTCATGTTTATTTCCAACATTTAGAAACAAACAATGAGTGTACTCTACTATCTAGGTCATAGAGACATTCTCTAAGACTAAGGGCTCTCCCACTGAGAATATGAAGTCCATCTATCCAATAGAGATTGTCGCAACAATTGCACCAATATCCATGTAGATGACTATTAAACCTTAAGATCAAATTTCTAATCTTCTAATATATACATGCAACCAATTGCAAATGTTATTAGAAGATTGAGATACAATTGTTAGACTCTATCTTATGAAATAAGAAAGTCAGAGTCAATGATTATATGTAGATTATTCTGATGCTCTATCTGAGTCCTTCACTAAGGATTTTAGACAAACTTGATAGTCATACTATCAACACATCAACTTATTGCAGTATTGGCATTCATCCAATTCTTTGGATGTGATATGGAAGTCACAGAAGTAGGTCAACTCTTTTACTTTCCTTCTTACTCGGGTCCGACCCATGCTTCCACTGCGCTCTCTTCATCTATAAACAACCATTGTTCAAGACAAAGAATCTCTTATGTTAAATTCAAAAGGAATTCAATGTAAGAGCATTTCAACATTTATACATGCTTCATTAAATTCATACAATATGAATATTATGAAGCTTCATGAATGACTAGAGTATAGATAATAGAATGATGACACTCATCATATCTACATACATCTTAACTCTTAGAGACTTAGGTTCAGGTAGGTATTCAAACATTTTGAATACATCATCTATTTCGAGCTACCATTCTGCATAATGCAGAGAACCATGTCATTATGATTAAATGTCTAGAGCACATATGTATGCCAAAAAATCTTCTTTTATTTTATAAGGATTATTCGACAATTACGATCACCATCGACATGTCACTTCTAAAGTACACTCGATGAAAGATCAAGACTATAGAGACATACGAACCCTAAGGTGATGTCTTATTGTCCTATTTAATTGTCATTCCTCATTATGTTGAGGAAACTTGCACATTGCAACCACATACATTATGTGTTCAATTGCAAGTACAATATCTGGATCATGAGTCCAATCCAAGATATTTTACTGGTTATTATTGAGTATAACATTGAGTGGGTTTAATGAAGGATTATCTGAAATAAGAAATTTGCATAAGGGTATATATATAATATATACATATTTTACTTTGATTTAGGAATTTTTATATCAAAGTTGTCTTGCCTTGTCAACACTAAAAGTTCATTCCCTTAATCACTTTCAATGTAAGAGATATACTTACCATTATATCTCAAGCAAGATCTGGGATCTCCTTCCTTATCTTTGTTGCATCCCAATAATATGAGAACCTACAACTCGGATAAAAAAGAAGCGGGAACACATTCCGCCTTGCAAGTCCAACTTGCATCTCCCAATTTGGTCTTTAACACCCGGTCCACCACCCCTAAGATGATGTTGACCCGTCATTAATTGAACCAACCGTCAACAGGCTTAATACTCGCTATACGCAATTCAATATCGCCCCAATAATATGAGGACCCGATATTGGGGTCACTACGTATACGGCCTTACTCTTTCGAGAAGCAAAGAACCCGATCCAATTAAATCATATATAGGATCTGTCACTTCGGACAAGCGTCTCCTATATACAACAACTGGCGACGGAACCCGTTGCCTTGACGGGAGACCATGGATGTCACTTATGTGATCCTCCACCTCATATTCAAATTGTAATTAATTATTGTGAATCATATTCACATAATTAATTCTTCTAAGGGAAATACACATCTATTCAAAATAGAGTGTTTATTGGATATAATTAATTTAATCATATTAAATTAATCATTAATCCAATCATCAATCAACAAACATGTCTTTTAATTGAATAGTAGGTATATTCTCAAAGTACGTATTATTCGAATTTTAATAATTAGAAAAATACACATTGACTTTCTCCGGCATTATACAGTCCCTACCCGCTGTCATGGCCAGTACCGACGAGAGTGGGACGGACCACATACGTTGCAACCCGCGACCCCAATGCTCTCCGACTAGGCACCACATCCGCCTCGGGAAAGGATAATACCAGATAGATCATCATGTACTTTGAGATGCTCATCGATTTTTCAACAGAAATTATACCATATAATATACATCAAAACAATTTTGATTATATTATAAGGAGATTTGCTAAACAAATCCTCAATCCTATTCAAGTAAGAGGGGTTTTCATGTAAAAGTTGTCCTACAACTATTGTAGGATAAACTATGGTTTTCATGAAATCAATGTTTGTTGATGAACCAATGATCAAGATCTAATATCTCATCATTGTGGTTTAGGCAAGTGTCATTCAATGAAATAATTATCTCTTTAAATATTTCACAAATATTTATCACTAATTATTCCAGAAAATTAACAAATAATTTTCATCATGATAATTGAATGACATATCACAAGGTGCATGATCCAAGATGTCAATTTATAGCAGTGACCTCCAATCACTAAAATTAACTTATCTTGATCAATTTAAATCCAAAAAATGCAAACTCAGTTTCCAAAGATTGCCTATTTGATTTATTAAAGAATCCAAGTGATAATTCACGCATTTCGAGCGGATTAAAACCGTAATTATCTCATTAATCACGTTTAAATCCGCAGTTCCCGCAACAGTGAATATAGGCATATTCAAAAGGCCATATCTTGAGCAAATGAAGTCCAAATTTAGTAAACTCAAGTCTTATGGTTTCCTTAATTAATGGGGAACAAAATCTAATTGAAAATTTTGTTTTTAAATATTTTAAACAGTGTCGAAAAAATCAATTAGACAGAGGTGCGAAAATTGAAATGCACTAAAAATTTTGCAACCCTTTCAAGAACCAAATCGTCTAAGGTCTATGGATCATATCCAAAACCTTATTCAACCTGGCTCTGATACCACTTGAAGGATATCGAGTATCCTGAAGCGCATCACAGAAGCGTGTTGATCGCATCATATGCAATCGGAGCAACTAGTCGCACTAGATGCTAGATGCAGCGGAAATTAAAATTTTAAAACTAAAGATGAAACCACATGATCATGAGAACACTTCTCGGATCGTTTAATCAAACCACCAAGTATAAGGAATACCTCTTGAATCATGGTTGTGATCGCGAGATCCCAAAGTAGAGATCCTCCTGTCTTATGTCCGATCCACGAAGAACGCACTTACGGGCGCGATGATGAGTCACGTTCCTTCCCGCAATCCTCGATGAAGATCCAAGCGATGGCTCCCCTGATTTCGTCAAACGAGATCCATCGTCTTTCTTTAGAGTAAGAAACTCCAAAGAAGAAGGAGATCCTCGAGTCGTCGAAGAAGAAGCCGAGAGTCTCTCCTTTCTCAACACAAGATGGACGACCATCTTTTGGAGGAGAGGAAGAGAGAGGGCGAGAATATGAGAGAGAGAGAGAGAGAGTTGTAACCTTGTACAACTCTTAATGATGTACCTTGGAAGGCTACCCTAGCCCTCCTTTTATATTAGTTTAGGATCCATTGGATCTCAATCCATGGACTCATAGATCCAACGGCTAGGCTTGGTCTATGTAAGATCAATGGCTATGATTGTTGTTGGTTAAAACCAACAACATTTATTTATGATTAAATTAAATATATATTGCAACATTATCAACATATTTTTAATTTAACATAAATAAGTTAGTTGAGAGATTGATCATCATAATAAAATGGAGATAATATTGCCTCCTAAAATGGTGGCTTTATTTCTCCTTTTTATTATATTACATTATCTCTCAATTATCACAAAAATATCCACCAAATTAATTCCAAATTAATTTGTGAATATTTCAATCATGCCATTGAAAAAATGTGAATCAAATTCACAACCCAAACTAATTTGTAAGTGACATTTCTAGTTAATTAACAAATGTGAATCCAATCCACATTTAATAATTAATAAATGTTATTTACTAAATTTCTCTCTCTTGAATATGTGTATATTATAAATCATATTTACAATACACAAATATTATGGATAATAATATCCACATTCTCCAATCCTTGATAATTAAATCTCATTTAATTATCTTGGATAATAATATGAATCATATTCATATTATGCTTAATAATTAAATCTCATTTAATCATCAAGTCCTTGCTCGGATATACATTTCATCAAATGAATTATTCTTGAACCCTTTCAAGAATAATGTGCTTTCTCCGCAGATACTTGGAGATAAGGACAAGGCGATTGTATTGTTCCACGTATAGTGACTTGGATGTTGAGATCTCGTCTCAAATCCAGATCGTACGAACCTCCTACAGATGCTTGATGAAATCAAGACCGCAAATCCAATCTTCTCATTGAATCTGAATCTCATTCAGATCAATGTCCAACACTTGGACTAAGATCAGATTGCTTCTCTACTGGAAGGAGTCACTAAAATCCAGACATGTTTCATCACTCCCTCGGAATGGAAGCGTCATGGATATACAATCGTTTATGATCACATCACCCTCAGGTATTCCCAATACCTGTACATCCTGCATACTGGAAGACCCATGGTCAACCCGAAGATCAAGATCTATTTTACACTGTCTTCTTCAGGGTTTGATCACCAAGTTTCTCATTTGATCATTGGGATTTGGTATCGATCATATACTTTCCAAAAGCATATATCATACCTAGGTCTTGATCATATACTTTCCAAAAGTATATATCAAACCTACAAATTCAGTCGAGCTTCCAAAGCGAGACGACCGTGCACGGAATTTGATTCTTCCCAATATCTCATGAGTGAGCTCATGTCTTCCGATTCAATAATGAACCTGTATGATCCCTTTGAGAGATCGTATTACTCATATGCCCTTACATGCACACCAGCGCGCCGGTGTATAGACCTTGGTTAGGTCATCAACCTATTGGTCTGCCAAATGTACACACTCAAACATATAGTAACACATCTGTCTACGGTCAGAGGATGCGTGCCTATGCTGTGACAGCATTCAACATAGGACTTAGGTTATCTCGATCTCGTTAAGTCAACCCATTGACCTAACTAATATGACACCTCCGAATCTCTATTCCTATGCAGAGGACCTACATCAAGAGGTCGGTCAGATATCAGCCTATGTAAGAAAGGATTGCCATCTCCTACTCAGGCTGGAGATCACATCTTAACAATCATTTGACGGTGCTTGATGAGTCCTCAATCTAACCCTTTAGATATTCATCCAAGCACCAGCCTCTATGATTCAATAATTGAATCGACAGCTGTATGATCATTAAGATAGCCATGGTACATAACCCTAATTGTACAGAGGGACCTATTATGCAAATTATTTATTCATCATTTCAGATTAGGGAATGATATTCGCAATAACATTTATTGCATAATGGTTCGCCGTGGGCTCACATGTCCAACAGTAGTCATGCAATTTTTAATACTGCGTTATTTGAACTTGGGATGTTTTTAAATTTTATGGTTCATGGAGTTCGATTTGGGGCCCCAGCAACTTGGTCGACGAGCACTCGTGCTTCAATCTGCTTGACAACGTCCTGCCGACTTCGCCTCCGTCTTTCCCTTGCCACCATCACCCGCCATCATCTATTCCAACGACTAAGTAAAAGCTCAAGGATGAAATCTGACTCAAGTTTATGTGCTTCCTTTCCGGTGGATCCTTCCCGATCTGATCTCTGCATTGAGATTAGTGATTTAACTGATCCATCTATACTATGAGATCTGTGGCTTAGTGCATGTAGACCGGGCCCATCAGGTGTCGGAGTTGAGCTTACACGATTGGGAATTCAAGATACAGATGATTTGTCTTTTTTCTTTTCTTTTTCCCGTCTGTAATCAGTTTGTTCCTCGAGAGAGTGCTCGTGGGGTTTTTCCTTGTTGGTCAAGGTGTTTTAGTCCCTGTGACGAGCGGCATTGGGTCTCTTCTTGTTTCTAAATATTGTTCTTTACTCTTTCTTTATTTCTCTCCTACCATATAGATGTACTCCTCAAGTTGTGAAGTTGTTCAATCATGTAAATTCTTGTTAGAAAAAAAAGAAAAAAATCATGTAAATTCTTGAAATGGTTAAATCACAGTCCCTTCGAGGGAGTTCCTTAAAAAATGAGTTAGGATTAACTTTATATATAGTTTGAAATATAGGCATCAAAGGTCAAAAGGATATTTTTGATATATAAATTAGTTACAAACACGTCCATATAAAAATTCCAGTTGGATTGTGCAAATCCTCAATTTTTACTATTTTTTTAATTGTATTTTTACCCGGCAGACCCTGTAATCTTTTGCAATTACCGCTACGACCTTCGAAACATCGTAATTCCTCCCCCGACCCCCGTAAACTTGCTCTGTCTTACCCCACGAACCCTACCGTTAAATTAACACATCTAAAGTTAACTTCCTTGAGTTAGAAATGAGTTAATCAAACCGATCTATGATCGGACGGCTATAACTAACCAAAAAATAAAAAAAAAATAAAAAAGACTGTTCTGCAGGGGTGGGGGGGGGCTTTGACGGCGGCGAGATCGGAGCAGGCGGTGGCTCTCCAATCGGCGGTGATGCAGGCGATGAAGCTCCTCCTGCGCTCCATCGCGCGAGCCCCTTCCGTGTGAGCCTCTTGTTCTGCGCTCCATCGTGCGATTCCAGGAGCAGGCGGTGGCTCTGATCTCAGTCCAGTTCTGATCTCCGTAGCCGACCCCTCCCCATCCGATCTCCCATGGCAGGTTTAGCTCGTGCTGCACAGGCTTCGGGCGGCGAGATCGGAGGGGGCCTCTGCAGGGGGCGGCGAGACAAGAATGGGGGGGGGGGTAGGTCTACAGGGGGAAGCAGCGGGACCCGGGGGGTGGGCTCTGCAGGGGGCGGCGGGACGGGGGGAGGAGGGCTTCAACGACGGTGAGAGGGGGGGTCTGCAGGGGGAAGCAGCGGGACCCGGGGGGAGGGGACTCTGTAGTGGGCGGCGAGACGAGGAGGGGGGAGCTTCAACGGCGGCGAGAGGGGGGGTCTGCAGGGGGAAGCAGCGGGACCCGGGGGGAGGGGACTCTACAGTGGGCGGCGAGACGGGGAGGGGGAGCTTCAACGGCGGCGAGAGGGGGGGTCTGCAGGGGGAAGCAGCGGGACCCGGGGGTGAGGGGAATCTGCGGTGGGCGGCGAGACGGGGAGGGGGGAGCTTCGGCGACGGTGGGGGGAGGGCTCTGCAGGGGGAAGCGGCGGGACCCCGGAGGGGCGGGGCTCTGCAGGAGGCGACGAGACGGGGAGGAGGGGGAGCTTCGACGCCGGCCGACGGAGGAGGGGAGTTTTCGAGCAGGGGTGGCGGCGGAGGGAGGGAGGGAGGGCACCTAGAGGTGGAGGTTGGGAGGGAATGGCATTCCTAGTAAATTAAATAAATAAAGAGGGTAATATGGACATCTTTTTATCGGAATCTGTTAACATTTAACGGAAAAATGGATGGGGATTAACCACAGGGTCTGTGGGGTAAGAGTTAACAAGTTTACGGGGTCGACGGAGGAATTAGGATGTTTCGAAGGTTGTAGCGGTAATTGCAAAAGATTACAGGGTCTGCCGGGTAAAAATCCCTTTTTTAATTTCATTTCTTAGAAGTTACCCTATCCTTGCTTACTAAACGAATGAAAATGCATTGCCCATGCGTTACAATATATTAATTTTAGGATCTTTTCTAATAAAAATGGATTTTTGCTATTGCAGGTTAACCTACAAGAGCAACGGTTAAAGTTAACATTAATGTTAATGCAGGTTAACCCACAAGGGTAATGGTGTAAGAGTCGATAAGTTTACAGGAGTCATGGCGTACTTATAAATTATTTGGTATTGTGGTATATTTTTCCTAATTATTTGGTATTGTAATTTCAAATTTTCTTGATATAATCCATATTGTTTGGTATTGTAGTATATTTTTCCTATATAATTTCCGGTATGCCGACTTTGCAGAAAACTGTCTAGAAGGGCCTGTTTGGTTGCAGGGTTGGGCAGGGTTGGCCCAACCCTGGTTACTATTCACAAGGGTACTTTCTCCTCACAGATTACTATTCACCCATCCCAACCCAGCCCAACCCAACCCAGTCCAACCCAGCAACCAAACAGGCCCGAAGGGTGCGATTTCCATATCCAGATGCCATTTTCTATTTGGTTGGGATGGGACTAACTATGTGAGGAGTGTTGTCACTGGGGAGGAATTGTCAAATTAACTCCATGTTTGGTTGCCAGGGTATACCGGGTTACCCTAGCATACCCCTAGCTCCAACCTCGTATTCATGGATTGAGAGTACTTGTATTAACACTGCAATTTCTTTGATATGGTATTTTTTAATCATGTTCAAATAAAATTATTAACATAAAGAACATATTATAATCATTAAAAAGTTAATATTACATGTAATCAATATCATATCACGTCACAATTATCATTCCAACCCTCCAAACAACTATTATTCACAAGAGGATACCCCAACCCAGCTCAACCCAGTTACCAATCAGGCCCTAAGTTCCAATGTCCATTAGGATACAGAAGATCGCACACCATGTTAGGAATAGACCATGTAATGTGTTTAGGATGCAATTGTTTAGAGTAGTCATGTAACCACTGATCCCTCCATACATTGGCTGTTTTTCCATCACCCACCAACCTTGGCAATTTTTTAAGTAAGCTTTTTTGGAATTACTGATGGCTTTCCATAGGTGGGAAGATGTTGTCGAAATGAGAACATCCCAAAAATCAGATGATTTGAAATACTTTCCTTGCAAGATTTTCTTCCAAAGGACTGATTAGGGTTGTATACTCCACAAGGTTAATTTGAGAATAAAGATCTTTTTCAAAGGAGAATTTAATATTGAGCTCCTCTCTAATGGATCTTTGTAGGCACTCATTAGTATTTTTGCTTAATTTGATGCTAGATTCCGCGTAGTTCACTACTTGCCCATAGTATCTCCCATAAATATGCAAAAGATGCGAGACACTATGTTGCCTATGGAATGGATGCTTCTCTAAAGATGATAGTATCACTCGCATACATGAGATGTGTAACAGTCAGCATTGACCTATGAATTTGTAGCTTTTGATGAGCTTGGATTGTGATGTTGAATTAAGTAACCTTGATAGGAACTCTACCACCAAGGACACATATGAAGTGCGAGAGCGAGTAGACTTGTCTAATGCCCCTTGGTGGGGTAATATTTTTTGATAGAATTCCATTAATCAGCATGGAGAATGTGAATGTGGAGATACAGGAGTGGACAATATCAAGAAAATAGGATGGTAACTGCAACTGAGACAACAAATTTTAACAGCAGTTGACACAACAAATTTATTATATATCTCCATTCCATATGATCGAATGCATTTCCCATGTCCACCTTAATTGCAATATGCTTTGCTTTGATTTGTAAAGTCAGTATACTAATGAAGAATTACAAAAGCCGCTATAATGTTATCTGAAAATTTCCTTCCTTTGAGAAAGCCGCTCTGGTTCGACGAGATGAGTTCGAGGTGAACATGCTTTAATCTATTGACAATTGACTTAGAAACCACATTGTAAATGGTGTTGGTAAGGCTCATTGGATGGTAGTCCTTGGGTCCTTCTATAGGGTTAATTTTTGGAACCAATAAGATAAAGGTCCTACTGATATTTATATCTATGTGCCCCTTCAGGAAGGATTTTTTTATCTATTCTGTGACTTATTTTTTATCTATTCCATGACTTCATCACTTATAAAATGCTAATTTTTTGATATAATGCTATCGGAAAGCCATCAAGCTCTGGGTTATCTTTTTTATCTGTTCTATGACTTAATCACCTATAAGATGCTATTTTTTTTATATAATGCTGTCAGAAAGCCATCAAGCCATGGGCTTTTGTTAGGATGCATCATAGAAATGACCTTACAGATGTCCTCCTTCTTCGGGATTGAGCTAATCCTCTGCTTTTCCTCCTCTGAAAGTTTCTCTTCTGGTTTAAATATTGTTGGGGCAAAAACACGATCAAAGCATTTATGTATATTTTGATAGAAACTTTGCTTGTTATTCCAAGTAATAGTTGGTCCTGCGAATTTCAGATCAATCAACCCAATATTATTACAGAAATATGGAAGATACGAGAAGTCATTTAAGCCACAAGGTCGTCCTCTTTGCTGATCATTAGATCTGATTATAGCGTTAAAGTCACCCATTATGACCAGGTTATTGTGAAGTTGATATGCAATGCCCTCCATGCATTTCCAGAATTCTTCTTTCCTTGTGTTTATGGGAGCCTGGTAAATGCACAGTAGATTCCATTAGCTACAACCGAATCTACGAATATCCACTTCTATATAATTGTTATGTACATGTAAAGGCTGGAGTGTGATTTGATCGTTAGAAAGTAGAACAAGGTAGTCTACACGACCTGCGAGTCAAGAATGATGCATTTGTACCTTATTATTTTGTCCATGATCTTAGTCATGGACAAAATAAGTTAGTTGGGTTGATTGCACTCTTTTGTAAGTCAGGGTTCCTGGGCTTCCTCGATGTTTGCTACCCTATCGTCAATGCCTCCGTATCAGAAATGGAGGTTGTGAAAAAGCTATTGTCATTACTGCTTTAGGGAAAGATATGGGAGGCTTTTAGGTCCAACGAGTATGGGGTTTTAGAGCATCTTTCACTCGCGCATTTATAACAAGATCTTGATTTTTTTTCGTAGATATTATGTCCTTTTATTACTTCATCACACCAAGAATAAATCCAATCCAATCTTTAACAATTAGAATCTCTTCAATCCAACCTATTAAACATTCAAATCCGATTCAATCCGATCCAAATTGGTTCAAATCAAATCAAATTCAATATCCACATATTGTTTTCCCAAATAGTCTACTCCCGTCTTCGGAATTTCAAATAGGATTTTATTCAAATATGTGTCCCATCCATTAATCCAACCTTTAACGAACCAAATCTAAATGAACCGATCTTATTGAGATTTAGTTCATTCATCTTCGAACTGTGTCGTACTCAACTTTTTAACACCAAATCTGAGCGAATACCAAACATGAGAAGTTTTCGACAACCCTAGATGCATCGGAAATCCATTCAATTGCAAATTTTGAATTTTATACATAATTTAACTCCTGATATTTTAACATTGAGCCCCCTCCAAGTTTCTGCAAATACACTTGTGGCCTTCAATTTTTTGGAATAAACTTGTGCCCATATATTCTTACAAAATTCATAGTATTGCCTTTCATTCATGCAATATAAGGGTATAAATGTAATAGCTGAAGGGCGATACTGCTAATTTTGTGTTAATTTTGTAAGAATAAAACACAAATGTTATTGCAAAAAAAATTGCATCATGCTTGCGTAAACTCGGAGGGGGCACAAGTGTAAAAATCCCTGAACTCTTTTGCAAGCTTTATGATGCATAGTTTTCCAAAAGCAACCAGAATCCATTTATAAATAGTTCAAATTCAGAAATCAAGCATATGCACCCATCAATTGGATTCTCAATTTTCTGGAAACCAAATCGTGTTCCTAACTGAACATGCATATACATTCTCGCAGCTTTTTTGAGACAGATAAAAAACTGTCTTAATAAACATCATATTTCCTTGCAGGAGAAGTGCGCATTCGAACCTCTACATATTCGTCGCTAATGACACAACAACAGGTTGCTGCAAATCCACCAGATAAGAAAGATTCCATACAAACACAGATCTGAGCAACATTAAAGTGGACATCATGAATGATACATATAAAAGAAGAGGAGATCATCTCAAGCTTAGATCCTGATCGTCCTCGTCGTCCATATCTAGGTCGGCTGACGGACGGATCCGCTTCACGTCCCTTGGAGGTATCCTTCCTCCTTTCTTTGGTTTTCCTCTGCATGGAAAACAAATTTAAGACATTATAACCATCGTCTAGAGTCGCCAAATTGTCCCTGTTCTTCATTTATGTTATCTAGAAATAAGATCTCTACCCGATATATTTCGTAATCTAGGAAAACCAAACAAGCATAAGTGCTAACCTATGTGAAAATCATAAGAACCACTGTAAAATACATGTGTGAAAGTACACATAAAAAGGAAGAAAACATGTATACATTGGCGATATTGTTATATACGAAGACGGACTTCTCATGGTTGATCAGCAACCCTGAGAAACCTCCAAAATTTTTCACAAAGCTGAGATGCGTCTAGCATCCATATCCGAGCCCCTAAAAAAGGATAACATCTGCATACTGCACTATTGAGATGGATAGGTCATGAGTTTTGTATCCCCCAAGGCAATTCACAATGTAGTACCTGATCTTTTGCTATCGCCAAAGCATCCGTTTACTAGAGAAAGAGAAGAGACACAAGCGCACATCCCTACATTTATCAAAATCGAATACAAGAGGGTGGTAATGTATTTCTTCATCCATGCTATCAACAGGTATGAGAAACCCCTCTTAGGTCGTGTGAGTTATAAAGGAAAACTTAATCATAGCATAGGCTTTTGAGAAATCCATTTTCCACATCGTTCTGGACACATCATCTCTTCCAAGACATCGCTGTCAAAATCCATCACAAATGACTGTCGAAAAGCTGTTGGGATCTCTCCCTGAAGCCATCAGGATCGTTGTCTTTACTCCACCTTGGCCATGTCCATCATGTCAATCACTCCCCGAGCCTCCAATTTTCTCTGCTCCCTACGTTATTGAACATTCCTCCTGTAAGTTTGAAAATGCTTCCTTGGAGCCATGAGTTTTGTTGTCAGCCAGATGGTGGCGAACCTGTTCATCACCCGATACCTCTAGAAATCAACACCACCTCTCCCTGAATCCATCCTCTAGCAACAACGACCTCTCAAACTCGAAGTACGTAAAAAAAGGGCACACTCCATCCCCAGACTCCCATGGCAGCAACATGTAATCCAAAATGGGTTTTGCCATACCCTTCACCTATGACAACTGAAACTTGTTGCAATATTTTGAATAAAGAAGAATACTATCAAGTTGAGGGGCTCAAGGTAGAACCACACCAAGTGTAAGTACAATTGTCCAGATCAAGCTCCAGAAATCCATGGACACCAGATCGTGCCCTTAAAGTCCTAAGGTTGATGATGTCTTGCCAATAATGTGAAGTTGGAATATCTGCATGCTAAGAAAAGTGCAGAAACTCAAGTAAGGCCAACTAAACTCTTACCACCATAACTCGTAATGCACTCTCGAGTTCATTGGTCTGTGAATTGAAGTCACCATAAAAAGAAAATCAACCATCCTCCTTAACAAAATTGCAAAAGTCCAGTGAATCCAACTGATCAATAAGATCGAAAATACCCCCATTCTAAGCTACTAAAGCACCCTGATCTACCTCGAGAGCCAACTGCTCTCGAATCTGTCAGTCATGTTCCCCTCAAGTCACTCCATGTACGTAAACGCAATTCTCTACCAAAGTTTCCAGCAACAAAATCACATATTAACTACCTACCTAGATAACAAAACACCTTCTCAGCCACTTCTCTCTGAACCACAAACTCCTCCCAGTTCTTTTACCTCATCCCCAACCCTGTCCACGTTTTTTGAAAAAATCGCCTCCTTCCCTTTCCACCACCCAACCCCTCCACTTCAACCTCAACCTCCCTCCTGTCATCTCCAACTCCAACTAACCCCATCAAATCTGCCACAACACTTCTTGCAAATTATCCAATGAACTTTAAGCATCCTTCCCCATCTTCAACTTAATCAGAGAAGCACACTGATTGAAAAATCCCCTCGACAAGTTTGCCCTATTGCCATCTTAAGTCTTGCTACCAAAGTAGACTTTATACCTGAGATATCAATGCCTCTACCTTCTCAATTATAGTGTTGGACCCAAATACAGTCATGTTAACCACGCCCCGTAAAGTACCATTAGGTCTTGCAACCTAACTAAGCTTATGCATTAAGTATCAATGTCCTTTACCTTCTGAATTATTGCGTTGGACTCACATACCTTCATGTTAACCATTACCACCATCTGCAACGTAGACGCCGACCGAATCCCTCGACACCCTCAATTACGGTCTAACATTGAGTACCCCTCCAGTTCAGGCTATAAGTGCCAATCAGAATCCCATGAGAAGAAGCCTCTACTTGGACCTTGAAAGGAAGGGTAATGAAACGATCCATCAGGGCTCTAAAATCTGCTCAAGGCAAGGATCAGAGAAAGCCCATAGGCGGGTCAGACGACTGACACGCTTGAGCAAGATCATCCTCCAAAACTCGATGTATGTAAGCCTCTAATAAATCTGAATGTGGCCAACCTGAAATGAAGGGATCAGTTCATGTGCAACCACACTAATGCCGGCCGTGCCACTCATCAAAAAATCGCCTCTAAATCACGAGAAAAGTGGGTGGTACTTCCACATCCATGAGATCTGGCACAGATTACTCGCATTCCCTACATGAGAATGATATCATCACCAATTACCTAAGATTTTTAAAGGAAAAAGAGGTGTGGCATCGAGGAGATGTCCACCAAAAATTCTATATATTTACAAAATCAAAAAATATTAGTTGTAAGGACCAAGAGGCCTGGAGACTTTTGACATGTTCTAAATATTCTGTGTACAATCTCTGCTCCCGGAGTAAGAGCCCAATCAGTGTGAGCCACAAGGGACAAAGAACAGCTGCAACCCAGATCTAGGTGGGACCACTCCCGTGCCCCGGCCCATCAATGGACCCCCAAAACACAACCCAGTCTAAGGTTACCACCGAATTGATATTCATCATCATATATCGCTAACACATACCCTCAGTGCCCGTGAAAAACCTAGCTCTATGTTTGTCAGTCATAAGCTGATCCCTCTTCAAAAGTCAACCGAAAGTCCGAACCCGTAGTGGCACTTTCCACCGTAAGATATGCATGAACTGATCTGATGCAATTCAAGGATCAGAGGTTGTCACCGAGTAGCAGACCATATACATACGCCTTCCACACCGTGAAATGCCCATATGCCCAGGACCAATGATCTGCAGAGTCAGAAAGGCCCCAAACCTCATGAAAAACCTTCAAAAAAAGATAAAAATCTGAAAAGCATTGGTCCATAAAAGCAGTACGAAAGCAGGAAGCCAGCCACCATTGTCCTTGCAGTCCCTCAGAGTGCAACACACATCAGACGCAAAGCAAAAGCCAAGGGAAACGAACCTCAAGCACACCCTTGTCCATCCAATCAGATGTATAAAATTGGAACGTAGTGCCATCACCTAGTACATGCTTCATATGCATGATCGTGTGAGGGAGAACCAAGCAAATGCCCCTCGAGAAGTTTAGATGGTGTATTCACTGCACTAACCTAAATAGAGAGATCCATAGAAATCCCATAGAACAGACCATCCTACACAACAGGTCAGACCCACCTCCCCAAATGCATATCACCGATCCATTAACATATCTTAAAGCCCATCAACCACCGACCATGTATTAGTTTTTTCATCAGGAAATTCAGTATTTGCCATTGTCGAAAAAAATCAACAATGACGGTTCTACCCTCCATATCCCCCTTCATTCCCTGTTTACCCGTCTATTGCCAAAGTAACCCCTGCAATGTCCTTCGCTTTCCCACGCATCATCAACACTTTTGTTTGGTGTGCCCCCCCCCCCCAAATGCCATGCAGTCTTCTCCCCAACTGATGTGTCAGCACATGGACCACACAAAGTGCATCTCGGTCTACACCACTGTGTTGCAATCATCGTCAACAAAGGCCTCCACCAACTTGGCATCATCTAGCAGAACTCCTCCCACGTGCAGAAGCTCAACTTGGACACTGCAGAGAAGGCAATCAAGAGCTGAGTCATCAGCTACTGCACCACCTCAGGACCCTCTTCGTTGTAGAGAGGTCCCTCTACGATTACGTCTTTGGGTCCTCTGAGTTTCCTAACCCAGCTTTGCTGAGGTCACAAAATATTCCATGGTCCCATTTCCCTAGTTTCCGAAGATGGTCGTTTTCAAGAGGAGGAGCTTGCCAAAGAAGATATTCCAATATTTCGATCTCTATGATGCTGGTCTCGAAGCTCTGCTCAAAGATGTACCACTGCCGTCCTACCAAAGCACTGTTGCTGTGAAATTACAGGTGTGTCTCCCTCTAGTTAGATTTCGATTTCTTCACGCCATATCAAGTCTTGCCATTTCAGAAGCAACCTATTGAACATACAATTCTCAACGAGGGAAATCTGACCTATTTATGTTGAGATGTATGTGGTGACCCTCCAGAAGTTCTAGAAGAAGCACCATGTAGGAAACTGCCTGCATTATTCTTAAATTTAAGGGTTGCAGCCTGAACAATAACTGTATACATGACCATTCTTCGGATCACTTCAACATCTTCGGCAGAAATATGGATGTTGAGAGTACACCCAGATGACAATCTTCATGCCAATTACTCTAAAGGTCGGCTTTAAATTACCCAGGCCAAATGTATGGGGCATGTCATCACCAAGGCGGGCATTACAATGGAAGAAACAAAGATTAATTTCATACTTTCTTGACCATCTCCATGATATTTGGAAGACATGCATAGACCTCACAGCATATTACTGAAAATTCATTAGGAGTTATGGCTAGACGCACCTCTCAATGGGCCTCAGCTCAAGATGCCTTTATGGTTTCAAAACCAGCTACTAGCATCTCCGCCGATCTAGCAGTTTCATTCTTTCGATCTCTAGATCGGGTCACGACTAATTTGAGTTTTCTCATTCATGGATCTGGTGGTTTCAGGTTGTTAACAGAAACGAATCTCCATGGCATGATTCCGTGAAGATAGGCTCTACATGGTCAAGATGGGTACAGGAAGAGGATGATGAGTATGGGAATGAGGAAGGTGAGGACACATCATATTGGTATTGGAGCTTTGAGTCTGAGGATGATAAGGATCTAGAGCGGAGCCTGATCAGTGTCAAATTTCTTGAGGTTTCCGGATCTAACGATGTATGTTTCTGATAAATTTTATTTCATTCAATTATTTCATTATTTTTTGTTGCACTTGCATGTACGTAGGTATTTTTAAATGTGAAGGGCCTACAAGTAAAAAGATACCTCATGGTATGCATGTGGGTACATTAATCTACAAGTTACATTTGCATGTTCCTAATCTACATATCTCTATAAATTCAAAGGCAATACCTGCAATAAAATATTTTATGGAACTCAAAATTGCAAAAGGCCTTCCTATGTTATCATGATAAATATGCAATAAGAATAATATCGTTCTTACATGGATGAAAATAGATCACGGAACTGCGTTCAATATATTCTTTATGTATAAGTGTTATTGTAAATTCAAAATCCGGTAAATTTATATATTTCTGCAATTAACTTCTAAATTCCGTACAAATATCTATGATATTTTAAACCATATATCTTAGTGTGCAAACATGCAAGTCTGCAATCTGCATACTTCCTCAGTTCCTCTATCCAAAAATATAAAAAAATAAAAGCCAAAAATTCAAAGTTTTACTTCCATAAATAAAATAATACTGTGAAGACTTTTAATTACTCCTTGATTAATAGTAATTAACTGCATATTTATAAATAGTATTTATGTTGTTTGTGGCAAACCATGAATTCGTATGTTTGTTTGGGTGAACCACTGTGCAGAGGTATCTTCAGTGGAGAAATGAGTTGGATTACCCCCACTAAAAAAGAACAAAAATCATAAAAAAATATTATGGATCAAATAAGTTGTATTAACATGTGATTATAGTTCAATCGTTATCATGTGACTACAACACCGTCAGTATACTCAGTCAGTAATTTAATCGTTCGCTGTAGAATCCGAAGATATAGCGATCGAACAATAAAGATCCGGACTGCAAGGCAATTTTCTTTGCCATGACGTAATGGGATAGAGTTGTAATGAACGAAAGAAACAAAATGATGACGACAATAATGATATTATGGATCGGTGTTGAGGTCGAGGTGGAGATGGACGGAGCAGTATACAAATTTGTCGTCTCGTAAAAGGTGATAGGCCTCCTCAAATGACAACATGGACACAACACACATGATCGTCATAGGTGTCATCAGACTCATCACAGCCGCAATTTGTCTTCTTATCTTTGAATTTATTTGTAAAAATCTATGTATATCAATTTGCATATATATCATGTATCTAAATTAAGTTGATTTGAGTATTAAATTCTATGACAACTTAGTGATGTGCACATAATTAGACATCTATAAACATAATTACATCAAAAAGAACATACATATTATATACTAAATAATATCATAAAATTTGCTATATATCTACGTAAATTTTAAAAATATTAATTCAAAATGAAATTTACTACATTTACTTTTAATCATGATTTTGTTATTAATATTATTAAACATATTTATTATTTTCTTGATTTCAAGAGATGCTCCACATATTAGAGGTTGTATATTAATCGTGAAAATAACTTGATTATCTTCTGTGGTAATGTTTGTTATCATCAGCACAATCTGTGCAATGCACGGGGTGTGCACTAGTTAAGCCAAGTTTTACAATGTTCCATTCATCTCCTCCAAACTCAAAATCCCCATACCATCATCCTCCTCCTTGAGCATGAGGATTTTCCAGCCATCAAAGGCATTCCGTGCACCTCAGGAAGCCCGACATAATCTCGTAGTGCCTCTAGTCTCCCCCTCATCCCATAACACACATAGAAAAGGGGAAAATAGAGATAACAACCATCACCTACTTCAAGAGGACCATGCGGCAACCCCTCGAAAGACAGGCCACATGCCAACTCGCCAGCTTCCACTTCATCTTCTCGATCACACGCAACCAATCTGACTGCTTCAGCTCACTACTAACCAGAGCAAACCAAGGTAGAGTAATGGGAGTGTCCCCCATTGCGTCCTAAGGGAAGCCCCATATCCCCTCAACCCCTTCCCCGCTCATTTCAAAGGGAACAAATGCTTACTTAGCATGGTAAATCCACGGGCCAGAGACCATCCCATCCCAAACAACTCAAGCACAATGGCCATAAAAAATAGTATAATCAACATACTGAAAGATGGGCACAGAAATATTACCAACACTAAAACCAGATGCAAAATCGCTCCCTTGATCTTAGTAACCATTATTGCCAAGGCGTCAGTAATAAAAAAGTTAAATGGCACCACTTGCCTAAGATGTCAGTAAAGGACACCTCCCATGTGCAACACCTCCTCTACTAGCAGCACCCTGAATAAAAATGCTCCAATCTTCAAGGTCGTGAACAACAGCAATTGCATCCAACCACCATAAGCGACCTCCACCATCAATCATCTATGAACAAGTTGTATTCTAAGCATGACGCAATCGCATGTCGCAAGAGCTCCACCACTTCGGCACTACTGGCCACTCCTGATTTCAGTATTGAGATGACCATCACTTGACAATGGAAAAGGTGATCTCCGAAGCCTAATCTCCACTCATGTGTGTTGTCGAGCAATACCAAATCGAAGGATCACTTCCACATCGTAAAGCTATACTGAGTTCAGCTGATACCCGACATATAAGAGAAGACAGAATCCAAAAATAGAAAACGGTACTATCATATAGACTCCTTTCAAGAAAAGTTGCCAGAATAGCATGTACCTTTGTTGCCATCACTTCCACATCGTAAAGAAATACTGACTTCAGCTGATACCCAACATACAAGAGAAGACAGAATCCAAAAATAGAAAACTGTACTATCAAGTAGATTCCTTTCAAGAAAAGTTGCCAGAATAGCATGTACCTTTGTTGCCACCTCCAATGAGATCATGCCACCCGAATGATCCCCCGTTAAACACCCATTAAACATAAGATCTCCCTCTAAACCGCCCTCCTTCCACAATAATTTCCTATAATGGCTCAACTCCACCATCCATGCTCCTCCTCCCTCAACACATTTCCACTATCAGTGACCCATGCTTCCATAAAGGAAGCAAACAACCAGGTCTTGATATGCATGCACTCAATTGCCACATCCTCCACAACAGAAGCATCACCCCCCTCCCCCACCCCCAAAAAAAAACAATAAGCTTACTCATCCAAGGCAAGGGTCACGACTTACGACACAGCCACCCAAGCTCCCTCCCCGAAGGGTACCAATACAACCATTCTGTCCTATCTCATCCTCGCATTCCCTGCTCATCCCCTTGAAATTAATTGATATTATCATATTACCTTGATGTCAAGTCAGTTAATTTCTACAATAAAGAAATGTTAACTATAATTCAAATATGAAATACGATGTACTTACTGCCCATTGGCAGGCAATGAAGCACTCTTCAGTTTCCCAGGACCGTAATCTCCCCTTCCATCTTGAAGTTGCTCCTCAACCTGAATCCGGCAAAATCACATTAATTTTTGGCCGCATAGATATTAATAAAAGATGCTAATTTTCTGTATAGAACAGACGATCAAAGAACCAATGAACAAGCATTGGAAGGAAAACTATTCTCATGCAAGAAGAACCTGGAAATACTTGTTATCCAATGAACTTAACAAGAACGGTAATATCATAAAGGAAAACCTTCACGGGAAGCCCTCGATGTATCAAAACAGAAACTTCTCAGAAAAAGGGAGTGCAAATGAGTGCGGATCTATATCATTACAATAACAACAACCAAAACCTTTCCCATTTTAAGTGGGAATGTATATCTCAAGCACTGCATAAACAAAATTAAGGAGAAGAACCAATTGCTTAACATAAATCACTATTAGTAAGATGGTACGGATCCTTCCAAATATTTATCAATTCAACAAACTCCGCTTTCTAAAAAAAAAAAGCAAACCCACATATAAGTCCGTGCCCCACTCAACCTCAAGCTGCAGTATACTCAATTTCATACACTCCAATACCAACTCCGGACTTGCAGAAACTCTGCATTTCAAGCTTGTGAAGTCACTTTAAGGCAACGACAACATCATGCCTTGAAAAATCATGAAAGCAAGCACTCCTGAATGCAAGAAGATGGGACAACATATCATAAGAGGATGCAGCTGAGTAATGTGGTGTCTTCACCCTGCAATATGTTGCTGACGGACCCTGACATGATTCTCTCATGTCTAGGTGCATATTCTCTGTATAGTAAGGCATGAAAATGGTGATTCTCGAAGAGGGTGACCATTGACCAGTAAAAATGTGCAACAGAAATGATATCTAAAGAAGAATAGGTCGTGCAGAGAAAGGGGTTCAGTTCATGCTTGCTAGCCAAAATGCATAGAGCAAGATGAATCCACTGCCAGCTTCAATTGTCCACTTTCTAATTTCATATTATACATGCACACATATATGGAGAAATTAAACCACATACTGCAGGTGAAGAAACAGACGACAATGAAAAGAGCCTATCTTCGGGCTGGAATTTCCTTGGTCGCTTCAGACTGAAATGAAATTTCAGATTCTTAATTGTTAGCATTGTCTATCATGCTCTGAACCGAGGAAATAATAAATGTTATGAGTAGGAATCTAAGCATGCCCAATGATGCTTTTTTACCATATTTAATTGTTATAGCTTAACAGTATCCCTTTTTCGGGCAGATAAAGTTCATGGTTCCTTGTGTTACTCACTTGGCAGTGTTCTTTGATGATGATAAAAACCCTTCAAAGCCTTTCAAAACGCTCCCACATTGATTTGAATCTTGTAAGTAGCTTGTCTCCAAGTCATACACCTTATAAACAAGGAACCATAGAAAGGTGGTAAGAATATAAATAATCTTGGCTATTTTAAGCGTCTGATAAAAGCACAGCATTGACAGCTAATCACCAAAAACTGGAAGTTTTGCCAATGTACCTTTCTAAAATACATAAATTTTAGAATAATTAGACAAAAAATTCAACTAGGACAAGTTACTACCATCACCATTAACTTCGGAAATTACAATTATAATTTAATCCCCTACATGCACTGTAGAGATATTTCTATATTCTATGTACCTTTTTTATTATTTTTATTTTCTTTTTTCCACATTATGTAATTTACCCATAGGCCTTCTCTATATAAGAGAGCCTAGGGTCTATCCCATGGCTATTCTATGGGCGGTTTGGCGAGGAAGGAATGACTTGCTGTTCTCGGGTCAAAGATTTTATAAGGAGAACGTGGGAGTGTTTGCCAAACGCATGGTAGAGGGCTGGGTGTTGTAGTGGATATGTGGAGTCGGTGTTTGGTTTGCTTTTTCCCTTGTATTTACTTATATCTCATGGCTATTCTATGGGCGGTTTGGCGAGGAAGAATGACTTGCTGTTCTCGGGTCAAAGATTTTATAAGGAGAACGTGGGGGTGTTTGCCAAACGCATGTAGAGGACTGGGTGTTGTAGTGGATATATGGGGTCGGTGTTTGGTTTGCTTTTTCCCTTGTATTTACTTATATCCCATGGCTATTATATGGGCGGTTTGGCGAGGAAGGAATGATTTGCTGTTCTCGGGTCAAAGATTTTACAAGGAGAACGTGGGGGTGTTTGCCAAACGCATGGTAGAGGACTGGGTGTTGTAGTGGATATGTGGGGTCGGTGTTTGGTTTGCTTTTTCCCTTGTATTTACTTATATTTTTGGAATAAATAATCATGGGGCGGACACCATCGAGTGTTTCCCCCTACCTTTTAGACTTCAAAAAAATATATAAGAGAGCCTAGGGTTCTTTGGAATAACAACGAATCCTTTTCTCCCAACATGGTATCAGGGCCAAAACCCTAGCCCACCACCTCTCTTGCCGCCCCCCTCTCGCCAACCTTCCTCAGCCGAAGGCCTCTCCCTGCCGCCAGCCCTCTCTCCGGCCTCCCTCTCACCACCGTCGTCTCTCTCCTCCCGCTGCCGACCCCCCCCCTCTCTTTCCGTCGCCGCCTCCTATGGGTTTGAGTGCATAGGTCTACATATGCACTCAAATCCTCTGATGTTTATGAAGACATTTGTTTTTTGGTGTACAAACCCTAGTTCCATATCTTCGGCACAATGTCAGAAAACAATGTCGATATGCCCTCCATAGGCGCTTTCAAAGGTCGCGCCCATTGTCGAGATGGATGGGACGAACTATGAGCTCTGGGCAATGCAGTTCATGAGTCTCATGAAGTAGAATGGTAAGAAGCACATTCTTACCGAAGAAGACTCGGTAGAGAAGACTGGGGTTTATGCCTCCTGGGGGGGTTGATGATTCGTACGCCAAAGTTTCGCTTTCAGGAATATTGACGATGGAGATCATTAATGATGTTCTCCATCAGCCCACTGCTAAGGCGATGTGGGACGTACTTGCAGCAACATACTCGCAGGTGCGAAATGAGACCAAGATCCTTCAACTCCAGCATGACATATTTACAGTCAAGCAAAACGGGTGGCCTCTTCACTCCATATATACATTCTTTCGAGGAATGTTTGAGAAGTTCTACAGCATCATTCTTCTTACGGTGACTCCCGAGCAATAGATGACCTTTCAGAATGCTACCATGATAATGGTCTTACTTGCGACACGACCCTGAATATGATGTTGCTCGCTCGTAGATTCTTGCAGATACTACTATTCCTCCAATGGAGGACGTTTACCGCAGGCTTAGTCGCATTAAAGTCCCGTCCAATGCTCCTGCTCAGCCTCCTTCGGCGATGGCGGCCTTCAGAGGCAGAGGAGCCTTTTCTTCGTTCTGTGGCCGTGGACCTCGTGGTGGAGGCGATCGTTTTTTCATATTTGCATCTTTTGTCATCTCCCAGGTCACACGGAGGATACATGCTATTCTAATCATGGTTTTCTGGTCTCGACGCATGTAGCCGAGCATGTTGCATCTCCATCAGCATCAGCTTCAGATCAAAGGTTTGAAGAGCTTGTTACGAGATTGCGTGATATTATGCCCCATGCCTTTACAAAATCTCCAGGAGGCACCTCGGACATTGCTACTTCTGCCTCTGCCATCACCTCAGGTAGTGCTTATGCCTTTACCTCATGCCATGGATCTGATGTTTCAAAATGGATTATGGACTCCGATGCGACACATCATCTTTACCGAAACAAAGATAAACTTACATCCTATAGGGAGATTCCACCAGGGCGATATGTCGTCATAGCCGATGGGACTCATTCCCCTATTATTAGACAGGGGGAGATCAATTTATCGTCGTCCATGCGTCTACAGAAAGTGTTACTGCTCCTGATTTTTCAATGAATTTACTCTCTATCAGTCAGATTACGAAAGACTTGCACTGCCGCGCTATATTTGACCCATCGTTTCTTGTTTCTCAGGGCATTCTTACGGGCAGGGTGATTGGTTGTGGTTGTGAGCAGGATGGTCTTTATCGTCTGGTCCGAACCCCATATGCTGGCATCTCCTCTCAATCAAGTGGATCAGTCTCTCTATTTACATGGCATCTGCGCTTTGGCCACCTCCATCTTCAGAAGATGCGTCATATCTTACCTCAGATTTCACTGAGTTCTTCCTTTTAGTACGAAGCATGTCTATTGGGAAAGTATCATAGATCTACCTTTCCTAATCGTCGGTCTCAGATACTTTTTTGAGTTATCTCATGTTGACATTTAGGGTCTGAGTTGTGTTCCCGATCACCAGGGGCACAGGTTTTATCTTATTATTGTTGATTTTTCTCGTCTGTTGTGGGTGTTTTCGTTGAAGAATAAATCTGAAGCAGGGGATGTGATCAAAAATCTTATAAATGAAGTGCAGAATATTTTTTCCTCTAATGTGAAAAATACGTGTACGGATAATGCTTTGGAATTTCGCACTCATGCTCTTTCACACTTCTTCTCATCTCGAGGCATTATCCATCAAACCACATGTGCTTACACGTCCCAACAAAATGGAGTTGCTGAGAGAAAGCATCGTCATCTTCTTGATATCACTCGGACTCTCCTCACCATAATGGAATTATTCTCACTTACTCCTCGTGTCTTTGGCATTGTTGCCTTCGTTCACCAGTTTTCTCCGGGACTTGACAAGCTCTCACCTAAGGCTGTCAAGTGTGTGTTTGTTGGCTACTCTCAGACTCAGAAGGGTTATTGATGCTATGACCCTATAAACAAGAAATATTTTGTCAGTGTTGATGTCACATTCTTTGAGTCTGTAATGTACTTCTCCCCTGCAGATGACAAGTTGGCCTCATCTACGTCTGATGTTGAAATCTATGTACCACCTCCTCCTCTATGTCTGTCCATTCCAGTTCCAGTTCCCGTTGTACCACCATCACCACTGCCACCACCACCTCCACAACCACTTGTTTCACCCATACCAAAATTATGTACTCATCGGTCTGTTCCTGCTCATGGTGCTCATCAATCATCCAGCACACCTCAGGTTTGTCCAGATACTATTACTAACGATGGGTCTGATAATGTGCGAGTGCAGGGATCATCTTTACAGGAGAATAGCATACCAGCGAGTATTGTTTCTAATGATATGGACGTACCTATTGTCATACGGAAGCAGAAACATGCATGTGCATCATATCCATTTACTTCACAGGTTTCCTTCATCTCACAGGGGACTTTCAGAGGTTTGTTGTGGCTCTATCAGCCGTGAAGATACCACGGAATCATCGGGATGCCTTGAAGATTGGTTGTTGGCATTCTGCCATGGAGGAGGAAATGGTTGCTCTACAGTCGCGGGGTACACGGAGCTTGGTTCCCGCTCCCCCAGGAGCATTTGTTGTCAGTTGTAAATGGGTGTTCACTGTCAAATATCATACATATGGTAGCCTCGACCATTACAAGGCAAGGCTAGTGGCACGAGGGTTCACTCAAACATACGGCGTGGATTATATGGACACATTCTCTCCAGTTGCGCGTCATTCGACTCTAAACGTCCTCCTGTCAGTTGTTGTGGTACATGATTGGCCCTTATTTCAGCTTGATGTTAAGAATGCATTCTTGTATGGGGATCTGCAGGAAGAAGAATACATGCAGCAGCCTCCGGGATTTGCAACTGAGGGGGAGAGTCACATGGTGTGTAGATTTCCCAAGGCGATATATAGTCTTAAACAAAGCCCACATGCGTGGTTTCAGAAGCTTTCTAATCTAATTGAAAAGCAAGGCTTCAAAAGATCAAATGCAGATCATTCGTTATTTGTCCAAAAGATTTCCAGAGGTACAGTTGTTATCATGGTGTATGTTGATGATATACTCGTTACAGGAGATGATACACGGGGGATAAAGATGGCAAAAACATTTCTGAGCCATCAGTTTCTTACTACGAATCTTGGCACTCTATGATATTTTCTGGGGTTGGAATTTGCCAGGAATGTGCAGGGTCTTGTGATGACCCAAAGGAAGTATATTACAGATATGCTTGTTGAGACAGGCATGGTTGGGTGTCGACCCTCAACTACTCCTATGAATCTCAGCGTGAAGTTATATAATGATGATACAGAGGAGGTTGATAAGAGAAATAGAGAAATGGTGGGCAAGCTTCTCTATATTACTATCACTAGACCTGATATCGCTTTTGCAGTGAGTCAGCTGAGTCAGTTCATGGAATAACCTAGACAAGTACATATCGTCGTATCAATGCCATATACATGATACTGAGATATCTAAAGTCATCTCCAGACACAAGATTATTGTTCAGAAAAGAAACAAACATTTCTGTTTCTGCATGTGCTGATGCGGACTATGCAGGATGCCCTAGGGATCGGGTAGTGTTTGTGGGTAGTTCTTTGGTTTCTTGGAAAAGCAAGAAACAAACAGTGATGGCTAGATCTAGTGTTGAATCTGAATTTAAGGTCATAGCACAAGCAAGTACTGAGATGATGTGGGTTCGAGCTGTGTTAAACTATTTGCATATAGATATACCTCTACCCATGCAGCTACATTTACAATGTAATAATCAAGTTGCGCTATTCATTGCTAATAATCCTGCTTTTTATGAAAGAACAAAGCATATTGAGGTAGACTGCCACTATACTAGAGATATGATCCAGAAGGGCATGATTTCTACTTCTCATGTCAGTTCAGGAGAGCAGACTGCCGACATCTTCACCAAGCAACTTCTCAAAGGGTCATTCCAGAAGTGTTCTTCCAAGCTGAGCATGATTGATATCGATGCTCCATCTTGAGGGTGAGTAGAGATATTTCTATATTCTATGTATCTTTTTATTTATTTTGTATTTTCTTATTTCCACCTTATGTAATTTACCCATAGGCCTTCTCTATATAAGAGAGCCTAGGGTTCTTTGGAATAACAACGAATCCTTTTCTCCCAACATGCATAAATAATATGCAATTCATACTATTAGGACGGGGACGTATTTCAATAAGCTTCTTTTTTAACTTGAGATTGTCAATGATACAAATAAATGTTTCAAACAAAGAAATATCTGATAAGCTTATAGGTAATCTCTTCTTTCTGCACTATGTGAAACTCATCGTCAAAGACAGATCTAAAAAAACATCTCCAAGCCAACAAAAAGATATTTGTGATAAAAATTGAATCTGTCTCAGTAATTTGAGGTAGAATCTCTATAACTAAAGTTATCAAGAAGAAAAACATAACTGATTGAATTGATGACCCATATATCTGTGTTGACTTCCATTAACAAGCCAATCAAGTATACTAATTAAATGATATGCTAATAGAATATTTGATCCCAATGATTTGTTTGGATAAGTCACTGCATTGCAACTATGCAATATGCAGGTAATGTGCAGTTTTTGGCGGACTGTTTCATTTTGGTAAAGACAATTTTCCAAGATATGAAGGTACGATTGTATAACTAAAATAATTTTTTATAATAAAATTTTGAAAAAAAATGGAAATAGATTTAACAGTGGATTTTTAAATGCAAAGAAATAAAAAAATCTCCCATTTTTTCCTACAAAGAGAACAAACAACTCTTACCTCTTATCCACTACATGTATCTTCCACACATATTTACCAAGTATATTATGATTTTATACCCCGTTGGTGTTCTTATTTTTCATCATGAGCTTTGCAATCTCTATAGTGCTTCTCCTTCTAGCTGACTATTCATGTTGCTGCTTCAATCTATACATAGAATATAAATGAGAAGCAATTCGTTCATGAAGGAAAAAGACATCATAGATGAAAACCCGCAAAAATCTTGCAGAAATATCAATGTTAGCTTTCTTACGTCCTATCGTAAAGATATGATGAGATTTTAAGTAATAGATTTAAGTGCTAATGTAAGGTAAGACATGGTATGGTCGCATTTTTTCCCAATCTGTTCAGCTCTCATTCGTTACGCACCAAGCCATCCTAAAAAGAGGCTAAGGTAAGACACGGTATGGTCGTGTTTACTGGAACGGTTCAGTTCTCGTTAATTGCATACCACTACTGGCACCAACTAATTGCGCAAAACATCATCTTGATCCAGGCCACTCTGTCTCTCCAAATCTTCAAATGTGGAAGATCTTCCCATGGTAAGGATTCAAGCCTTTTTGGGTAGCTCCGCAACTGGTTTATGTTATCACCAGAGTAAAACATGAAGTATTCTTGAGGAAAATTCGTCCGGGCTGTTACTCTCGAAAGATATTGGCCTTGGACGGTCGGAAATATTCTCTCTCTCATCCTCCCCCCTCCCCAGCCCAAGGAAGGTGAAGCCCTTACATGATTGTAGCTGCCCAAAACTACTTGTTTGTCATGCTTTTAATGGGGTTTTTAGGTTACGTTAATTTTAGGGTTTGTTTCGTGCTTGATATGATAAAATAGGATTATTTTTTATTCGTTCAAATAATGTTGTTTTTTCGACATTATGAGTTACATATCATATAGTTCCAATGATTGTTGATTTATTGTAATGTGTTAGGATATCTCGAGAAGTTTGGTGCTTTTGTCATTGCAGGGGAGTATCTCAAAATCGAGTAAGGACATGACCTATGTTGGAGATCGGATAAAAATCATCAAGATAAGCTTCAAAATGGCATTCTCGGGTTAATTGAGTGCATCAAGTATGTGTTCAGGATGGACTTATCAAACGAAGTCGAGTTGCAGATGTTTCATAAAATGTCACGGGATGTTGGAACATATTACATAGAGTGCATTGGGTATGATTATGATGTTCGAGTGATTATGGAATATGCTGGAGATATGGGAGATGCATATCAACATGTGATATTTACTACCACAATGTCAATGCTCGGATATGTAGCTCACTACGAAAGTACATGTGTCCCTCATATTGTGAATGGAGGATAATTTGTAAGTGTCGAAGACAATGATCCGAAACATGATAGGTTAATGGAGCCCTCGCTGCAGAATACCAATGATGAGATGTAAAATGATGATCATGAGGGGCATAATCATTCAGGACCGCCCATCGTTTTAACATGCGAGGATATTGTGACCATTTTTTAACATGCGAGGGGATTGGATATATTCTAAATGGCGAAGATTGCATGAACTTTGATGATGGAATCAGTTTGAGTAATGAGTTGAAGAATGACAAGCTCTTCAAATGTAAAGTTGACCCAGTGTTTTCCGAAAATAAGTTCCACATTAAAAGACATTACAACTTTGCGGTGGTTGAATCAGACAGAAAAGTCTAGGATGTGCATTGTAGCGAACGAGGCAGTGGTTGCATGTTGGAGGTTTCGTTGATCTACCTTCTTTTGTTGGAGGATCTCAAGGCATGCGTGAGATACAGTTGGGGTACTTTTTGCCTAGCCTATCGCTACATATAGCTTTGGGTCGCATCTAGGGTTGATGCTGTTGAGATTGGTGGTCCACTCATACTCTTGCAGTTGTGGGCTTGGGAGTGGTTCCCTCACATTGCTCCCATCGTCCACCATTGCCTCATTTGGCGAGGTAGCCTAATAGATTGCAGATGGCATGCATAATTCGATGTTACTATAGAGCTGACACATGGTGTAACCCTATAGGGATGCCTTTGACATGCAAATGCCCGAACAGGTAACAATACATAATATAATTTTTACATATCTTGGTCTATCCACTGAAATTGAAACTATACTTACTGCATTTTATATGGATGCCCTATACACAGGCATACTGTTTGGAGGTGTAGGATTACATGTTACTAGAGTACCATTGATTCAATTCTGTATTGTCAAGCTACACACTACAGATCGTGTCCTCTGAGAATTTGGATGAATCCAGTAGATTCCTATGCATTGTGACACCCCCACACAACTTCACTCCATTGACCTACGAGGGAAGACTTCTACGGATTGGGCAGATTTCCACTCGGTCTATGTACAACTATGGAATATTCGAAGGGATTACATTGTGCCAATGGAGCTCATCCCTGTGGGAACACCTGATGTTACTGAAGACTATCTTTCATGGTACCAACAGATTACACGACGTTTCGGAGGACGACATGGTTGCATGTTGGACTACGTTGTAAGTTTTGATTTGCATGGATTAAGTTTAGTTTTAGATTCGTACAGGTGTTACGCTTTCAGAAGATAGTTTGTGTAAACATATATTATCTACTTATGCAGTCTTTTATTATTTTCCATTCCTGTCGTACTATTTATGTAATTTACCCATAGGCTACTCTCCTATATAAGATATCCTAGAGCTGATGGAATAAACAAGTTCTATTTTCCCAACATGGTATCAGAGCGACGGTTCTAGACTGGAGTTCTCGAAACCCTAACCCTAAACCTATCCCCACCGTCGAGCCTCTCTCTCTCTCTGCCGGTTTCGCATCATCGGTCTCGCGCCGCCGGTCTCGCACCGGTCTTACGCCGCCTCCTGCGCCTCTCGCGCGCAGCCCGGGCGCCGCCAGCCTCCCGTGCAGCACGTGCAGCGCGCCTCCAACGCCGCCAGCCTCCTGTTCAGCGCGTGAGACGCGCATCTCCCCAGCACGCAGTGCGCGTGCTCGTCGTGCGCCTCTAGCGCACCTACTTGCTGTGCGCCTCCAGCACGCAGTCAGCCTTCAAGCGCACAGTGCACCTGCCCTCGCGTGCGCCTCCCCTCTCGCGCAGTGCGCTGTGCACCAGGACCTTACGTGCTCTTGCACGTGTGTTCCTAGTGCTGGATCTGCCCTAGATTTGTGCATAACCGCCTAAAGATCTCGTGCAGACCGAACCCTAAGTCAAGGGCGCGCGTCTCCAAAGTAATGGGTTTGGTTGCCTGAAGTCTACACATGCAACTAAACCCGTTTATGTCCGTGTAGACGATCATATATCCAGTCTACTACTTCAGTCTTCTGCTATCAGTATGTCAGAAAGCAAGGCAGATATTCCATCCATAGGCGCCTTCCGAGGTCCAGCGCTGATTATGAAGATGGATGGTTCGAACTATGAACTGTGGGCTATGCAGTTCATGAGTATGATGAAGTCAACTGGTAAGAAGCACATTCTTACTGAAGAAGATCATGCTGAGAAGACTGGAGTCAATGCCTCGTGGGAGGCAGATGATGCATACGCCAAATTATGGCTATCTGGAACTCTGGCAATCGAGATTGCCAATGATATCCTTCATCAGCCCACAGCCAAAGCAATGTGGGATATTCTGGCTGCCACATATTCTCAAGCAAAAAACAAGACAAAAATTCTGCAACACCAGCATGACATATTCACTATCAAGCAGAATGGACGTCCTCTACACTCACTGTACACATCTCTACGAGGAATGTTCGAGAAGCTGTATAGCTTCATGCCCCTGACAGTCACACCAGAGCAACAGAAGACCTACCGGAATGCTACTATGGTGGGAGTTTTTCTTGCTGCCCTTGACCCCGAGTATGAGGCAGCGCAGTCTCAGATTTTGGTAGATTCTACTATTCCTCCCATGGAGGAAGCTTTTCACAGATTGAGCCGGATCATTGTTCCCTCTACAGCTATGAATCAGAATGCTTCAGCCATGGCTGCCAACAAAGGCCGTGGAGTTCACCATCAGACCCGTGGTTGTGGCCCTCGTGGTAGAGGAGGCCGTATTCGACCAACATGTACCTACTGCCATCGCACCGGGCATACTGAAGACACATGCTACTCTAAGCATGGATTTCCTGCATCTGCATGAGTCGCTGAGCAGATAGAGCTTCCATCTGCACTATGGTGGGAGTTTTTCTTGCTGCCCTTGACCCCGAGTATGAGGCAGCGCGGTCTCAGATTTTGGCAGATTCTACTATTCCTCCCATGGAGGAAGCTTTTCACAGATTGAGCCGGATCATTGTTCCCTCTATAGCTATGAATCAGAATGCTTCAGCCATGGCTGCCAACAGAGGCCGTGGAGTTCACCATCAGACCCGTGGCCATGGCCCTCGTGGTAGAGGAGGCCGTATTCGACCAACATGTACCTACTGCCATCGCACCGGACATACTGAAGACACATGCTACTCTAAGCATGGATTTCCTGCATCTGCACGAGTCGCTGAGCAGATAGAGCCTCCATCTGCGACCTCGTTGGATCAGCATTTTGATGATCTCGTTGCCCGTCTGAGGGGCATTATTCCTCCATCTGGCCCAGCACCCACTATTGAGAACCAGTCTGATGTTGCTGCATCCGCTTCTGCCTCTACCAGTGCATCAGGTAGCACACTTGCATTTACTAGTAGTGGATCGGATACTTTAGCATGGATTATGGACTCTGGAGCCACACATCATCTGTGTGGCGATCAAAGTCTACTTACAGGATACAGACATATCCCTCCAGGCCGAACAGTGGTCATTGCTAATGGCACACATTCCCCAATTACTGGTCAGGGGGAGATTAGACTGACATCATCCATGCAGCTCAAGAATGTGTTACATGCACCTGATTTTTCAATGAATTTATTATCTATCAGCCAAATTACAAAGGATTTACAATGTCGGGCGATTTTTGATCCATCTTCTCTTGTTTTTCAGGACATCCTTACGGGCAACGTGATTGGTCGTGGCTATGAGCAAGGACCTCTATCGCCTCAGTCAGACTCCTTTTATTGGAACCTCATCCCTACCCACTGGACCCATATCTCCTCTGCTATGGCATCTGCGCTTTGGACATCTACCGCTTCAGAAGTTGTGTCGTGTGTTACCCCAGGGTATGCCTCACACATCTATCCAATGTGAGGCTTGTCAGTTGGGAAAGCATCATCGGTCTACCTTTCCCAGTCGTCAGTGTCGGACTAGTATCTCCAAGTTTGAGTTATTTCACATTGATATCTGGGGTCCGAGTCGTGTTCCTGATCATCAGGGATACATATTTTATATAGTTATTGTGGATGACTTCTCTCGTGTGTCATGGGTGTTTTGTTAAAGAATAAATCTGAAGCAGGGAATATAATTATCAATTTTCTTAATGAGATTCGTAATGTTTTCTCCATATCTGTTAAAATTGTGAGAAGTGATAATGCCCTGGAATTGTATACTCATGTCCTAGCCAGTTATTTCTCATCTCAAGGGATTATCCACCAGACATCTTGTGCCTATACCTCCCAACAGAATGGGATCGCTGAAAGGAAACATCGCCACTTACTAGATGTCACCAGGTCACTTCTTATACAGAGCCATGCTCCTTATTCTTACTGGGGTGATGCGGTTCTTACAGCATGTTACCTAATTAATTGTATGCCGTCATCTGTTCTAGGTGAAGAGATTCCTTTCTCCCTTATCTTCCCTGGTAAAGATCTATTTTTCCTTACTCCTCGTGTGTTTGGTTCAGTTGTCTTTGTCCACCAGTTGTCTCCCGATACTAACAAGCTCTCTCCTAGGGATGTCAAGTGTGTGTTCGTTGGGTACTCCAGAACTCAGAAGGGGTACAAGTGCTAAGATCCATTGCGCAGGCGGTATCTAGTTAGTGCAGATGTTACATTTTTTGAATCCGTAATGTATTTTTCATCCTCAGGTGATCAGTTGATACCTCCAGCTAATACCGAAGCCATTTATGTGACACCACCACCACCATTACGACCATCACCACCACCACCAGCTCCATTACCCTCATCTGCACCTCCTACTCCTATATCTGTTTCACCACTATCATTTCATTATACTCGCAGGCCTGCTCCAGCTCATGGTCATGACTCATCACCTAGCTCTCCTAAGGTATGTTTTGAAAATATTACTATTGATGGATCTGATGATGTTTCTAAGCAGGATGTGCTACAGAGGACAGATGAAGCCACGGCTGATTTAGATGTTCTCATTGCTATACGCAAGTCGAAGCGGAGCTACGCTTCATATCCTTTGACAGCTTCTGTGTCATTTGAACGACTAACTGGAGATTTCAGGAACTTTGTGGTCGCTTTGTCAGCTGTAGATATTCCACGGAGTTACCAAGACGCTATGAAGGATAGTAGATGGCGTCTAGCAATAGAGGAAGAAATGCCAGCACATCAGTCTAGAGGAACTTGGAGTCTGTTCCTATACCTGCATATGTGTCACCAGTGAGCTGCAAATGGGTATTTACAGTCAAGCAGAATGCAGAGGGCAGTATTGACAGATACAAGGCTCGTCTTGTTGCTCGTGGCTTTACACAGACATATGGGGTGGACTATCTCGATACATTCTCGCCAGTAGCCCGCCATTCCACTCTACGGATCTTGCTGTCATTTGCGGTTACTCGTGAGTGGCCGCTATATCAGTCGGATGTGAAGAATGCCTTCTTATATGGTGACTTACAGGAGGAAGTCTACATGCAACAGCTACCCGATTTTGCTGTTGAGGGGGAGTGTTCCAAGGTGTGCAGACTCCATAAGGCTATCTATGGCCTTAAGCAGAGCCCCAGAGCGTGGTTTCAGAAGCTCTCAGATCTTTTTGAAAAACAGGGATACAAACGATCAAATGCTGATCATTCATTGTTTGTACAAAAGACTTCCAGAGGTATTATTGCAATCATGGTCTATGTAGATGACATCTTAATTACAGGTGATGATGTACAAAGGATAAAGAAGGCGAAAGAAATGTTGGGTAGCGAATTTGTCACCAAGGACCTTGGAGTTCTTAGATATTTTCTGGGACTGGAGTTCGCCAGAAATCCGTATGGGATGGTAATGTCTCAGAGAAAATATGTCACTGACCTGTTGAGTGAAACAGGAATGCTTGGTTGCCGACCTGCTACCACACCAATGGATCACAGTATAAAGCTATATGATGACGACACATAGGAGGTGGATAGGAGAAGATACAGAGAACTGGTGGGCAAACTTCTATATGTCACTATCACTAGGCCCGACATAGCCTTTGCTGTGAATCGAGTGAGCCAGTTCATGGAGCAACCACGTCAGGTCCACATGGATGCAATACATATGATACTCAGAAACCTCAAGTCATCCCCAGGTGCGGGTCTGTTGTTCAAGAAAGACAAGGTGATCTCTATCGCAGCTTGTGCAGATGCAGATTATGCAAGGTGTCCCAAGGACAGGAAGTCCACCTCTAGGTTTGCTGTGTATGTTGGAGACTCCCTAATCTCGTGGAGGAGCAAAAAACAAACTTTGGTAGCAAGGTCTAGTGTTGAGTCTAAATATAGGGCTATGGCCCAAGTTAGTACAGAAATGATGTGGGTAAAAGCTATGCTTACATATTTACATATAGAAGTCCCACTTCCTATGGCTTTAGAATGTGACAATCAGGCAGCCTTGTTCATTACAAACAATCCAGCATTCCATGAACGAACCAAGCACATTGAAGTTGATTGCCACTTTATCCGTGACATGGTCCAGAAGGGGTTCATTGCTACATCCCATGTTAGTTCAAAAAATCAAACAGCTGATATTTTTACCAAGGCATTACTGCGAGGCCCGTTTCAGAAGTGTACGTCCAAGCTGAGCATGATTGATATCTATGCTCCATCTTGAGGGGGAGTGTAAACATATATTATCTACTTATGTACTCTTTTATTATTTTCCATTCATGTCGTACTATTTATGTAATTTACCCATAGGCTACTCTCCTATATAAGAGAGCCTAGGGCTGACGGAATAAACAAGTTCTTCTATTTTCCCAACAGTTTAGCTTGCAGATTGTAATGATATCCATGGTATGAGGGAAGTGGCAAAGGAAGGAGGCGTCAGGTTGCACGATGCCATAAAATGTCAGTTTAGGTATGGACCACATGAGGCAAAGGTGAAGGAGGACGTTGTCCCAGAAGCTGCAACATAAAGACAGTCTCGTGGTGGAGTTCATGGTAGAGTGCGTCATTAGGGGGTGGGGGGAAGGGCTCCTAACCAGGATGATGTTCAGCAGGATACCCAAATATCTTACTCTGGATTGGAGTTTGCGACTCCAATCCTGAAGCCAGGTCCTTCCATAGATCCTTCTACACCGCCCGCACTGTGGAGATAATTATATCTCTTTATATTGTTGTTTTACAATTTGTTATTTTCTTTTGTCCCTTTATGTAATTTTCCCTTAGAGATTTTCTCCTATATAAGAGAGTTCTGGAACTACGGTGAAATACAACTTTCCATTTCACACATTTCCACATGGTATCAGAGCGACGGTCCTAGACTGAAGCATGTGCCCTAGAGCCCGACCCCACCGAAATGCCCTAATGTGTGCCCGCACTTCACGTGTGTCGCCGCCAGCACCGCCAGCACCGCTTGCACCTACACGCAGCCCCTGCGTCGCACGCCCTCGTGCGTTCCAGCCCCTGCGCCGCACGTCGTGTCCTCGCACCCTCGTGTGTTCCCGCAGATGCACACTGCCACCGGTATCACCGGCGTCTACAGTACGCCCTAATGTGTATTCGTGTGCAGCCTGCATCATCGTAAGCCTCTGGTTCGGTTTGCCTCTGGTCTTTCAGGGTGTGAAGAGATTATCTAAAACACCATAAACACCCAAAGGAGCCTTCAAAGGATGAAAGAGGTTGTGATATGAGTCTACACCCATAACCATCTTCCAACATGTCCGTGTAGGCACAAGTTTTCTTGTTGCATGTCCCAATTTGGAGATAGTTATCATCATGTTAGACAACAAAGCTGAGGTTTCATCCCTGGGTGCCTTCTAAGGTCCAGCACCCATAGTCAAGATGGATGGAACAAACTACGAATTGTGGGCCATGCAGTTCATGAGTTTGATGCAGTGCAATGGCAAGAAGCACATTCTCACGGCAGAAGAGGTCAGTGACAAGACTAGGATCAATGCCTCGTGGGAGGTCAATGATGCATATGCACGTGTGTAGCTATCTGGGGCTGTGTCAACCGAGATAGTTAATGATATTCTGAGTCAACCTACTGCAAAGGCTATGTAGGACATTCTCGCGCCACATACTCACCGACGAAGAATGAGTCGAAGATACTACAGCTCCAGCATGATATCTTCACGTCAAAAAAGAATGCTCGCCCTCTCCATACCCTCTACACCTCTTAGAGGGTATGTTTGAGAGGCAACATGGTTACATTCCCTTGACTGCTACACCAGAGCAGCTCAAGGCATATAGAGACTCCGTGATAACTGGGGTCTTTCTAGTCGCTCCTGATCCAGAGGATGACGCTGCTCGATCCCAGATCCTTACTGATGCCACTATACCTCCAATGGATGAGGTGTATCACAGAATGAGCAGACTTTCCATATCATCAGTTGGTACTCAGGTGTCTCAGACTTCTTCTGCCATGGCAACTTCTCGTGGTAGAGGAGGTACTTCACAGTTCCGTGGTCGAGGGGGTCGTGGAAGAGGGGGGAAGCACTCGACCTCCTCGTCAGCTTTGCACCTATTACCACAGTTCAGGTCATTCTGAGGAAACATGTTATTCTAAGCATGGGTTTCCTGCGTCAGCACGTGTGGCAGAGCAGATACAGCCGGGCAACAGTTCCTCGACTACATCTGATCAGAGATTTGATGAGTTAGTAGCACAACTCAGGGAGATTTTGCCCTCTCTGGGTCATCTAGCTCTTTGTCGGGATCATCAGAGGTAGCAGCTTCAGCCTCTACATCTACATCAGGTACAGCATATGCTTTCACTAGCTATTACAGGGCAAACTTCTCAAAGTAGATCATGGATTCAGGAGCCTCTCATCATCTCTATGGTGACAAAGGGAAGTTTAGTATGTATAGCCCTACTCGTTTAGGTAGATCAGTTGTGATAGCAGATGGGACACGCTCTCCCATTACTAGTCAGGGGGAGGTGCAATTAACTCCTGCAATGCAGCTTCAGAACGTCCATTACGCTCCTGAATTTTCTATGAACTTACTATCTATTAGCCAAATTACCAAGGATTTACATTGTCGTGCATATTTGATCCTTCTGCTCTTGTGTTTCAGGACATTCTTACGGGCAGGGTGATTGGATCTGGCCGTAAGCATGGAGGCCTCTACAGACTGATGCAATCTCATTATGTTGGTTCCTCTTCTCTTAGCACTGGATATGTTTCTCCCTACATGTGGCATCTTCGATTTGCTCATCTTCCTCTGCAAAAGTTGTGCCATGTTCTTCCTCAGATCTCCTGTCGCTCTACATTTCAGTGTGAGGCCTGCCAGCTTGGGAAGCAACATAGGTCCACATTCCAGAGTCGTCAGGGTCAAAGTAGTCATTGTCTCTTTGAATTGATTCATTTGGATAGTTGGGATCCCAGTCGTGTCACTGATCTTCAGGGACACAGGTTTTATCTTGGAGCAGTTGATGAGTTATCTAGATTGTCATGGGTATTTCTTCTTAGTATCACTATATGTTACTCCTGAAACATAAGATTTCATAAATACATAATTATACATTTATATTACAATCATCTTTGCATCAAAGAAATCATGCAAGTGTACAAATATTGTTTCTAATTAGTATGAACAAATTTTATATCAACAAATGATATTCAATTGCTTGTATCGCTACAGTGAATATATTATATGTTTAAGAGACCGTATATTTTTGTAAGCATGTTAGGAATTCACATATTTACAATATTAATATTACTTAATCACAAATTAAAACTAGCATATATGGTTAATATGGTATATTTCGTACATCTATTAAATTTAAAATATTCAAATTTAGGATTTATGATCATATATTATGTCAATATTTGAAGTTCACAGTTTTATGATAATATAATTATGCTTAACAATAATTTTGACATGTACTTTATCTATAAATCAAGGCTTATGCCTTGCCTCAATGACGAAAAACCACCTCTATCCGCCTCACGTTTTTTAAAACCTTGCAGGCAGTGGTTGCTTGTTGGAGGTTTCGTTGATCTATCTTCTTTTGTTAGAAGATCTCGAGACATGTGTGAGATACAGTTGGGGTTCTTCTTGCCTAGCCTATCGCTACAGACATCTTTGTGTCGCATCTAGGGCAGATGTTGTTGAGATTGGTGGTCCACTCACATTCTTGCAGTTGTGGGCTTAGGAGTGGTTCCCTCACATTGCGCCCATCGTCCACCATTGCCTCATTTGGCGACGTAGCCCGTTAGGTTGCAGATGGCATGCGGAATTCGATGTCACTACAGAGCCGACACATGTGGTGTGACCCCACGGGGATGCCTTTAACTTGCAAATGCACGAACAAGTAACAATACATATTACAATTTTTGCATACCTTGGTCTATCCACTAAAATTGAAAGTATATTACATGTTATATGGACACCCTACACGATGGACGTGGTAAATCAACTTCCAGCATATTATTTGGAGGTATAGGATTACATGTTACTAGAGTACCCTCGATTCATTTATGTACTGTCGAACTACACACTACAAATCATGTCCTGCAACAATTTGGACGAGTCCAGGGGATTCCTATGTATTGTGACACATCCACGCAGCTTCACTCCATTGACCTAGAAGGGAAGACTTATGTGGATTGGGCAAATTTCCACTCAGTCTATGTACGATTATGGCATATTCAAAGGGATTACATTGTGCCAATGGAGTTCATCCCTGTAGGAACATCTGATGTTACTGAAGACTATCTTTCATAGTACCATCAGACTACACGACGTTCGTAGGATAACATGGGTGCATGCTGGACTACGCTATAAGTTTTGATTTATGTGGATTAGGTTTAATTTTAGATGCGCTAATTAACAAATAAGTTTGATTCACGCAGGTGTCACGCTTTCAGGACATATTTTGACTTGTGGATTTTGATGATATTGGAAATGGACCACATGAGGCAAAGGCGAAGGAGGATGTTGCTCCAGAAGCTGCAACACAAAGACAGTCTCGTGGCCGAGGTCGTGGTAGAGTGCATCGTCAATGGGGGGAGGGGGTGACGGGCTCCTAATTAGGACGATGTTTTACAGGATACCCAGATACCTCACTCCGGATTGGAGTTTGCGACTCCAATCCCGGAGGCGAGTCCTTCCAGACAAGGTTTGAAAAAATGAAAGGCGGTATGATGCGGTTCCACCAGAATTGAAGCGAGGTGTAGCCTCAAGGCGTAAGCCTCAGTTTTCTATACCAACAATTAAATTTGCCACAAGGTTTGAAATTTGAATCACATATTCACAGCAATCACAATTCACAATCACAAGATTCACAAATCACAAGATTCGCAACAAGCCCAAGAAAACGAAAAACCTAACTAAAATCGAGTCGTTGGCTTGTATTCGAATTAAAATTGACTATTCAATTAGATTAAAATGAAAATACAGCAACTGTTCAATTACATGAAGCTTCTACAATCACATAGGCATGATATAGCATATAAATCATTATATGAAAAATAAAAGTCAAGTAAATTGATCCTAATTCTGTAGATTTAAATAAACTCTTTAACAAGTTTTTCAATTTTACAAAAAAAATGACTTTAAGTCACCAGGTCATCTCTGTTGCATATCAAGGCCAAACAATAACAATTTGGCCAGGGAATCATGGATTAGGAATCAGATTAGAGCATAAAATCATACCTACAAAATGAAAGCGGTGGCGTAAGATGCAGAGGGAGGCGGCAGTTGCGCAAAATGCAGAGGGAGGCGGCAGTTGCGCAAAATGCAGAGGGAGGCGGCGGTGGCGCGCGATGTTGAGGGAGGAGGCGGAGACAGCTATGGAAGCTTGCGAGCTTCGAGAACCCAACACCAACGTCGCTCGAGGAGGTGTCACCACTCGCCAACCTCAAGAATCTGAGGAATAGAAATCAGATTAGGGCTTTTTTTGGATTTTCCAGACACAGCAGAGGACGTCGACCAAACAGGGGCCCTCGAGCTTTCGGGCGAAAGAACCCTATTAAAGTGGGTCACGTGCGATGCACGTGACCCACAAATATCCAACTGCCACAACTATCGTCTCGCATCGCCTCAAGGTGCAACTGCCTCAGGGTGATTTCCATTTTCGAGGCGCCTACCTCACAAGAAAAGGCTGAAGTGTACGCCTCAGCACCAAAAGTGACCGCCTTGCCTCAAGGTGTATGCCTCGAGACGTTTTTTAATTTCATGCTTCTAGAGATCCTTCTACATCGCCCGCACCACGAAAGGAGAGGTTAGGAGCGGATTCATGGACATCAACTCGTTCTCCCCTAACCCCTTTGGAATTGGGTGGCCCAAAAATCAAACAAATAGATGAGTCAAACCATCTTATCGCATTTGAGAGGTCACGTAATGTGCAGAGCCTCCAATGGAACCCCAAGTGAAGCTGTAGTACAAACGGCGGAATGGAAGACACTGGTACTTTTTATCGTTTAGATGTAATCAAAGAAACATTGAACTTTTTGGGAGGCCTTCTCCTTCTGTTGGATGTTCTTAGTCGGTTTGGGAGGCCTTCAACCGGGTTGGATCATTGAAGGTGGAAGGGTGCACCCTTCTCCGTCCGAAAAGCGTATGGAGCTATTTGTCGATCGCCTCCTTCTGGCTCGGACAGCGTCACTCGCGATTGTGGGCTTATTTTGACGATGGGACTGCCCGAGAGGATTGGTTTCTTCATGTAGTTGTTTCGGAGGAAGCGTATTATGACTAGTGATAGATGCTCCAGACTTTTCAAAGGTGTATCCGATCGTTGTTTGTTGTGTGGTACGGAAATTGAATCGCTGGATCATTTGTTCTTTCGTTGCCCCAATACGGCTCCTATACGGGTGGATGTGAGCTTGGACTGGTTGCGGACTGTCGACTTCGACTCGTTTTGGGCCTCTCTTTACGATGCGCGCAAAAGGCGGAAGAGGGAAATTCTGGTTCCGATAGCCGTCCTGTGGGCCATTTGGCTTGCGCGCAATGCGACCTTGTTCTCGGGGATGCGTTTTTATTGTGAAAATGTCTGCTGTAATTATAAGTAGTTGCTAGAATCTTGGCTTTTGTAGCTGGGTCTGTTCTTTTTTTTAATGTTTTATTAATATTAATATAGTGGGGCGGGCACCTTTACATGATTCCTCCCTTTTTCTGACTTCAAAAAAAAACATTGAATTTTTTGTAATGTAATTATATGACTTTGTCCCTGTATTTAGTTTTGTGCATGTGTCACGTGCCTTGTGGATGTGATGTATATATTGTTGAATCAATTTTGGGTGTGTTGTTTTATCGTGACAGGACGTAACCAAGACCACCAGCATGTTGGTGTCGATTCTTTTTTGATTTGGCCAGGAGCCACCTTTGACAAAGGCGGCCTACCTAAAATTGCATCTTAAGGATGTTGCGATAGTAAGGCTTCCAAAGAGAGCAGCCTCTACAGGAGGTGACTTCCCTTTAGACAAACCCGCCACTTATAAAGGTGGATTGCCTATGGTACATAACAAAATAAAATCTTTCCGACTGCCCAAGGCCAATACCTTTCGAGAGTGACGACTGGGACGAATTTTCCTCAGTACTCCCCATCACCTTTATCCCTTCATACTAATATCAATCATTCCTCCTCGTCTAACTAGGTGTATGATAACATCATGTCCCATATCCAAGTCCATATTATGGCCAAATGGGTGACATCATATATGACTAAAAGCATAAAAAAGAAAAGGCAAAAGTTCATGATTTCTAAGTCCCAGGAGAGCCTAAAAAGATTGACATAATTCATCCTTCTCGTGTAAAGTAAAACGTGGTAGGTGCACAGCTAGATAGGAGCAGCTTGCAACAAACCTATCGCTGACATAATTAGGAGAAAGCCTAATGTTATGAAGATGGAAACTTCCCGGGCCTAAAATTAAGTTGTTATAGACCAAACTTTTTTTATGGAATTATAGACCAAACTTGACACCTCACCTAAAATGTTGCTGTCGAGAAGTAATTATCGTTTCTTATAATTCACATTAAATGAAACTCAGTCGAGACACGACATAGTAAGTTCCAATCTGACTGTTTACACCACACAGAAAAAAAATCATTCAAAAAATCCAAATTCACCGATTTTCACGAATGGAAACGGCATAAGATGCAAACTTTAGAGGTACCCAACTTCCAAAACCCAACAACTCGCACTTCCAACCCTAAGCTTCTTCCCGAATTCCATCCCACACTCAGCCAGCCAAATTGGCACCCAATTTGAAGTGAGAAACCAAACAAAATCATCAGCAACAATCCCTACTTGTTTCTCGATGTGCCGGAGCTCATCCTGCAGCTTCTCCCTCTTCCTCACGAGGGCAGCGAGCGTCGCCGCCGGATTGGACGACGTCCCTCTGTGCCCTAAAAAACCCAAAAAGGTCCATAATTGGTGCCAAGTAGTGAGATTAAACAGCAAATAACGACGTAAAACGGCGATTGGAGGTCGTAATTGAGAGGGAAAATGCGTGTGCCTTCGGATTCCATCACGGGTGTGCCAGGGTTTGGAATCAAGACGGGGGGACTTCGAGCTCCCAGAAGTGCGGGAGGATCGAGGTAGAACCCTAATTTTTGGATACGGTCACAACCCAGCAAGGTGACGGGAACGCTGCTGGACTACTTAGCCCTCACGAATGGATGTTTTCTTCTTTTTGGACAAAAGATGTTATATGCTATAATTTTCTTATCTTCAAAACTTGTGTAATAATATTGCCTTCTTGATCTTAGTTTGGCAAGATTGACTTTCATATGGAATAATAAGCGAGATTATGATCAAAATATGATGGAAGGATTAGATCGTGTTTTTGTTGTCGTTGATAGGGTATATATGTGTTGCGAAATGCAAGTGCTCTTAGCCTTCCATATATGGTGATGATTCTCTAATTTTTCTCAAAGTAGAAAGAATGAACCGTGTAACGGCTAGACCTTGGAGATTTGAATTGTGGTGGACGGAAGAGGAGTTCCGACGAACGTTTATTGAACTATATATGACATCAACATGATCACTAATCTGATTTTAAAAATAAAATGTGTGTGATTGCAAGGATTAAGCATATTAGTTGCGATAGATATACATAACTGTCAATGAAGGAAAAAAACTCATATTGAAGACATCATACGAACAATTGAATCACAACCTCATTTCCCGATTCAAGCTAATACAAGAATAGAAAACGAACATGCTTTTGTGCTCAAAATTGAAGAAATTTACTAGCATTAGCGATCCATATACCATTAGATGCTAATGGGAGATCGCACCACTCATTTCTATCATCTTTTCATGCTTAATCATGCAAGGAGGAATGATATTGACTCGATTAAGTTGGAGAATGGGCATGCACTTGTAATAAGGATTTATTGCAAGTTTTGTTCATTGTTTTCTCTAATAGATTCTGAAACTCTATTTACATCAAGGATTGCATTATTTTGTTTAAACCACGTGAGGCATTATCGATGGAAGAAAAATAGATTAGCTCATTTCCTGACAAGGAAGAAATCTATAACATCCTCTCTGCCATATATAAAAGCTACTTTTTGAAAGGGCATGTTGACGAAAATATCAACAAGATTTTTAAAATTTTTCCCCTAAAATTGATTCCGATAATTGCTCCAAAGACTATCATTCCATCATTCTTACCAACACTATATACATGATCATTGGCAAGATAATCGTAAACATAATAAAGAACATCTTTCTTAGAATTATCTTACCAAATCAAAGTGATTTTTCTCAAAGTAAGATAAATTTCATTTAATATTATTTATTGCTTCTGAAATTCTCCATAGTATGGTGTCAAGACGAATCAAAGTAAAGTATATTGTGATTAAAGGGATATTAAAAAACGCATTTAACCATTTGGAGTGCAAGTACATAATTTATTTGCTGCTTCGATTATATTTTCCGATCGAATTCAACAGCTTCATTAAGTCATATATATCTTTATTCACATTTTCCCTGTTGATTAATGGCATCACCCACTCCTTTGAGAGGTAGCTATACTCTTTCTCCTTTCATGTTTTCCTTTGCGCTGAGTTTCTCTTAAGGCTACTTAATTCTACATCGCGACTCAGAATCATCAAAGGCTACAACTTTCATAAGTCAATAGCGTCTGTTACCCATCTCATGTATGCATAGTACAATATCATTTTTTAAAATGCATCTATTCTAGAAGCCAATAAAATCTCTTATCTTTTACATATTCACATGAGATATTATGGGTAAATAGTGAATTATGTGAAATCTAGCATCATGAATTATGCTAAATCCAGCGTCGCATTCAAAAGCTCCATCATTTAATATCAACTCTCTTTTGAAAATGGAACAAGACAACGAGAAGTAAGCTTTCTGGATGGAAAAGCAAAGCCCTCTCGCAAAGCAGGTAGAACGGGCCTTATTCAAGTAGCACCCTTGGAAATGCATGTACATATCATGGGTACGAACCTAGACCTCTCAAACACATGTACATAGATAGACAAGATAGTCATGTTAATCCGGAAGCCGCGCCTTTGGAAACCATCAATTAATCATGGAGAAAGCTAATTCATTTCATGATAATATGTCATACATACTAAGAAAATATGAACTCATAAGGAACTCCCCCATTGGATAAAACTTTTAATGTGAGTTTCTTTCAAATTGTCTTTACTCAAAGACAAACCAATGGTATTGATGCTAATTGTGTTCTATGTTCAACTATCCTATTCTAGAAGATTAGATTCATATAGTCGGATCATGTCCATGTACTAGAGTTGTATGGTTTGCATTTTCTTAGAAAAGTCTCTTCCTTGAATTCCATGAATTTCTTAAGAGAATACATGCGTTAAACCAGGTAAGAGTCTTAAATAAACAAGTAATGAGCAAGAAAATTAACGTTAACGAAAATAGAAAAACCACCGCAAATTTGGTCTGGTCGATGTCTTTAAATCTTGACCTAGATCTTAATTATAGTCATTCTAGTTCTAGGTCGATATTCATAAACTTCCACACGATATGTCCGAGCAATAACCTGATTATTTTTTACATTATCTGCACGCATGTGTCTAGAAAATGTCATATTTTTAAAAGAGCGCACACGCACACACGCATACATAATTGTAGACTAAAATGATGTGTAAAGAAAGGAACACATGGACGGTATTTACACCTATGGATCTAATACGTACTAACGAGTGCATGCATAAATACAAATAAATATATACATGCATAGATAGATACAAATACACACGTGTGAAGTTCATAGAAACAAGTACATACGTATGAGATACTTATCAAATGTGTGTTTCCATGCACACAACTGTATGTGCGTTGACTAAAATGTTCATAGTCTCTTCCATACATTATTAGATTATTTATTTATTTATGGCAATTTTAATCTGATCATAACTTATCTCTACTTTGATATTTCTCGTGGTTACGTGGAATCTACTCAACCTCCTCGTTCTCCATAATCTATTTGATATTGTGAAAATATCTATTTGATTTGATGGGGACATAAGCAAAGGATGAGGCAAAAAAGACTATTATCATGAAACTGATGCACACTCTCTTTTGGCAGTACCCACTTTCCTATACATGAGACTTCTGTCCAGATGATTCCAGGGTCGCAATCAGGAATTTTGATATGTCAAGTATACAACAATCATGTATCGTTCTATCGAGATGCTTTTGAGTCTAAATCTTGTGTATCTGACATGAATGTAGACTAGCAAGCACTCTTCGACACGGTGGTTGATTAGGATACGGTGGTTTAAAGTCATTTTGTCATAAGTGATTCCCCTCTCTTATAATTGTCATCCTTTCCGAGGGCATTCTCTGATCACAAACCTCTACTCTTCAAGTCGAGGCCCGCCCTCATGGGAGAAAGGTCCTTCTGAATAGAAATTTTTATGATTCTCAACGCTTACATTTAAGAACTGTGTAGAGGAAGTCTTGGCGCAAACCATACCTTCCAACAACCCCTTATGCATCGACGACGAATACAAGCGCCTAAAATCTAATAAAACCTCTTGTGTCATGGAGGTATATGCCCTAACTCCCTTAGTCGGTTCCTGTTCTAGAAGATTCCTTCCAAAGGTGAGTTTTTTCTATGATTTTACAAGAATCGTAGGATTGTAATCCTTGACTAGATCCACAAAATTAAGATCTCACAAGTAAGTAGTTGCTTCCTGTGCGATATCGAGTCTGATCATATATTAGAGGTTGTCGCATCACCTATTCTGTTATCTTTGCAATCACAAGTGTACCCCTTTATTCTTAAGAGAATTACAATATTGCCCTCCTGGAATTATACTTATTTCCCTATTTTGTCTTAACGAAAGGACATTATTGTGAATTTTGTAAGAATACAGGAACACTAATGTTATTGCAAAAAAATAGTGATATAAATGTAATTGCAGAAATCTCAGAGGGGAAAAGGTGTTAAGAAATCATAAAATGAACTTAACATCGAATGGGGAATGTGTGACTATTACGCAATCTAACCCCAAGTTTTGATGCCCTTTATCTTTGTTTCCAAAAGTGAACTTATGTGAACTTATGCCCCCAGTGGATCCCTCTCAACTTTAGCATGGAAAAGCACAAAGATGAATACCATGTTGAGGAAAGGGATAACTCATGCAAATCCATTTGATATTTTTTTCATCTTGACCACCATCATCCTTTTCTTCTTGTCGATTTTTTAAGTTGGATATTTTTCGAGGAGGATTGGCCTTGTGGGCTATGGGTGTATGTCTCTCTTTATTGGATTTTTTTTGTTTTGATTTTGCAATATATTTTTTAGTAGAAGAAGCAAGTTTTACATCACTACAATAAAATTGATACATTGTAAGGAATAATTTTAATATTTTGTTGTTTCATATCTTCCGATGTTAAATGTATAACAACAGAAATTATTTCTTGCAAAACTAGCTTTTGTTATTGTAATTAACCACGAATGTCATATTCGTTGATAAATGTCTATATAACAAGAACTACCCAGTTGGCTTATTTGTTAAGATTTGTATTAATAGTTGTTAAAATTTGTATTAATAGTTTCTATATGATCCATCTATATGAATTAATATAGCAACAAATATGATATTCGTTGTGAATCAAAGAATCAAGTAACAAATAATATTTATTAGTAGAAATTTAACAACAATAGATATGGTAATGAATAACCGGATGTTAAATCAATCATTGCCTTAGGTCAATTTTTTACGGTGAATGTATATTCCTACAAGCTTGTGTGATTACATATGTATCATTGCATACAAGAACAATCATCCCTCACCACGACGACTGCAGTGATGAAATTTTCTTCACCTTATTTTACTACAAGAAGAGTCTATGGTGACACCTTTTTGAAACACGCAACTTTATGGTAACAAATATTATTTTTTTGTGGAATATTTGTTAGAAATTAGCAACGATGTCACACACATTACTACATCATTAGTGACGGTTCATGTAGCAACGCTTAGTCGTGCTATTTTTCAAGGTTTGAACTAAATTTAGAAACGAATGATATAGTGACAGATTTCAGAAAAACATCACTATAGACTCATTTTCTTGTAGTGTTCAGAGGATATTCTTTCGATTTATGTTACCACAGATATTGCAAGTTCTTGTGCAATGAAAATTTCGCTACCATGTCCACTAAAAAATTATTATGACAATAATTTGTCGTGCCAGACTTCGTGCTTGTATAAATGGAATTTTGACTTGTGATCATTCAAGTGTCACGCGAAATTAGTCGATCGGGTGGACAAAGAATTGCGTCAACAATGTGTTTGTTGCCACTACTTTGGAGATGAAAAACATACTACCCAAATGTTAATTGTATGCAACTTCATGGCAACTAAAAGCTCATTCTAAAAAAAACTCCAAATCTAAAGTTTTACCTTCATAACTTAGTTCTACTAAAGTAATTAGTTGCAGTATATGCCATTATGCCATGATGCAAATGACGTACATGATCTTACAACTGGTGATTACGTTTCTATCCGTTTAATTAGTTTACATTTGTGTGTGTATAATTAAATAGATTGCTAAGGTATATATGTAAAAATAATGGTAAAATTTAGTTCGCTATCACTGCAACAAAATGAAGCTATAAGGACACATATTCACTTAATTATATCCCCCGATGTTATTTATAATAACACATATTTGTTGTTGCAAAGTTATCCATAATTTTTAAAATCTGCCGTGTTGTATTCCTTGCAATATTGCCATCAACATATTATATAAGGGTTTAATAGGGCTGCCCCGTAGGGGGAGCTAACTTGGCTCCTCCGTCCCATTTTCCCATTTTTTTTAGTTTTTTTGAAATTTCCTTTCGATGAATTTCATCGCTATATCCCTCTTATTCAAATTTCGTGTGAAACAGATGTACTTACGGCTTCCATCCAGACAGTCATTTTTTAACGGTAACAGAATTGCTAAAATCGACCCCATCTGAATGAAGGCCGTGGGAATTTCTGTTTCGCATGAAATTTGAATAACATAATATAGGTATATGTTGATGAAAATCCACAAAAGTAGTTTTCAAAAAAAATAGTAAAAATGGGGCGGGAGGTCAAGGGGGTAGTCCCATTTTCCCATTATATAATGATGGTTATACGTTGATTTTCTTGTTTTTTCTCTAACCGTTATCGAATTAGTTAATGATAATTAATACAATTTTAATAAAAAATCAATATAATCGTCATTATATGAACCGTTATGTGAGTAATAAGAATCAAAGATAATTATACAATAAAGGACATTTTTGTTTTTTCTTTATATTAGTTGACATAGCAATGAGTATTGAAATTGTTCCGGACAATTAAATTAATATATGTTCTTCATGCGAGAATATGCTTGATTTTAGATTTTTAAATTTAGTTTTTTATTTCATAATGAGAATGTAGAAACAAGAGGGTGTATAACAAGTGGAGATATCCAATTCCCCTTTAGTGTTTGGATGAGGACATCACACATACAAGTAGATGATGTGAATAGAGAACAAGTTCTCTCATGACATGTTTGATAGAAGGACAAGCAAAAGGGATGGAAAGATCCCAAAGCTACTTCATGATTGCTTTATTATATCCTATTTTCCAATTTTGTATTTATAATACCATAATATAAACATCACCAAAGAAGTAAATGATGCACACACATAGACATACACACATATATCCCAATTAGTATATAGATTTTCTTTTAAAAAAACTTGGTTTTTTCACTCCAACGGCTTTTTTAATTATAGCATAAATTTGTTAAAATAATGTAATTTGTTAAAATTATAGTTTAAATTATTATTAAATTAAGAGTAAATTAACAAGAAGAGCCTTTAAACTACATACCCAATTTCATACATATATTTTAGAAAATAACAATCTATTATCTGATTTTTACTATTTGTTTAAAGCTAGAAAGATAATATGATCGTCTCGATTCCAATAGTCACTGATCACATTGAAAAAGTCTTTTGAATTAGATATTGCACCGTTATTTTTTAAAGTTAATGTACAACATTTGAAATTGTGTGAGAAATTGTGTGTATAATTCAAAGATTTTTCCTGAAATTTACTCTTTTTTTATAGATGTTTTAAACTAAATATAGACAGATTATGATGTTCTAATTTCTCATGCGAGTTTTCAAACAATGAGTGATTCTCATTGTATTATAACTCTTACTCCATTGAGTTCCTCACTTCCCATGAATTACATCTCTTCGAGTTTCAATGCATTCCATCGACTATTAATTTTTCATACAATAAGTTATGTATTCTTTAACCCTTTTTTTCAAAGTTAGTGTTTACACCTTTTTTATTTGACGTTCATGTTGAATCTACTACTCAATTTTCCAGAACACATCATACAAATGTATAGGGAAAACTTCAAATAAGGCGGTACTTTCATGAGTTTAGAAAGTCATCGTCGATTTAGGCATTTTCTCCTTATTTTTAAATTTGTATGACATAGATTTAATAATGTATATTAACATAATATGTACGTCAAGATAAATAATGAAAATGTTATTATATTTGATGATAATTTTCCTTATATATGGATGTTGTCTTTACAAAACAGTTTGATTATCGTTTTTTACAATGTACAATTCATACTTTACAACTTTTCTTATAAAATTTTATTAAATTGACGGTGGCTTAAAAGTCTATAAAACCCCATCTCATTCGAACAGTTGCCAGTATGCGTGTGGTGGTGGCATGTGGGACGGATGTGTGTAATAGGGCTACCCACAAGGAGAAACCAACTTGGTTACTCTCGCATGTATTTTTCTTATTTCATAAAGGATTTTTTGAAATCACCTAGAGAGATCTAATCTACTATATGATAATATGTTGTCATTCAAATTTCATGAAAATACAGACATTCCTAACCCGCCCATCTACAAGGCGTTAATTTCAACAATTCTGAAACCATTAAAATATGATAGGATTAATGGATGGAATATGAGTCTCAAATTTAATCGAAGTTTGAATGAGAGCATGGTATCATACAATGATCTAAATTTCTCAAGACATCTTAAAAAAATACCTTAAGAAATTAAAAATAATGGTGGAGATAGCTAATTAGTTGGCTCCTTTAGAGATAGGCACATTTTACAATGTATATATTTACTTTAGAGAATTTAGTGTTGATTAAGTTTTTCTATTGTTAATTCTGCGTACTTAAGTTTTTTTATTCCATAAATTCTGTATTTGTAAATTAATAATTTTTATTTGTAACTTTGCTTTTATCGATACATTAGTTTATTACCAGCCTTTTATAACTTTTTATAAATGTTATATCTTTTTTACAAACGCTCCAAATACTTATGCTATTTGACTTCTTACTATTAACTTTAGTTCTTACAACCATCTTCTTAAAAAATACTATTTACTTTGTATATCTATTATATTACAAAGCCATGTATATCTATTAGCATCAATTTCAGCTGCATTTCATTCGATTTTACAAGATCTTCTTTTCTATATATGTTTTCTATATCTATTATTCAACATAAATATTTTCTAGTCATTGTTTCAGTTGGAAGATGTAATTTTTTTGAACAACATATATGTTTGAACTCTTTTAAAAGTTCTAAATTACAATCCATATATATTCTCTTTCTCCATATGTAAAACAATCGACCTTTGTTCCAATTTCCTCTCAAGTAAGTCTTTCATCTAATCATTCTTCTTATATAATTTGTAGGTGTTCTATTTTTCTTTTTAATGTATTTGGATGCGTCATCATTTTGTTAATAATTTTCTACTAGTTATTGCTAAAATTTTTATTCTATAACTATCTGTTGAATATCATATTTATTTTATAAAGTTATTACCATATGTAATAAAGAATAGTAACTTTGTAAATATGTGGAACTTAATATTATGATTTTTGTCACTTGTGCCCTTCTTAACTTCTGCAGTATCATTTATACCCCTCCCCTTTTGGAATATCAGATGCAGCTTCTTGAAATTTTATCAAGCGTGCATCTTGGGTTAGTTACCGTCCATCAATGTCCCAAACAGACTTATCTTTGGACACAAGAGTAATTAGAAACAACATCCATGGTATATATGTCATTTTCTTTTAAAAAATCTTCTTCTTCCTCTCCCTCCCTCCCTCCTCTGCTCAGAGCCCTCCAACCTCCTCTATTGCTGCCTCGCACCTCCTACAACCTCGTTCTCCTCCACCATGGGCCCTCTGTCCCCACCTCCTCCACACTCACCACCTCTATCCCCCCTTCTATTCCTCCTCGAGCCCTCCAGCCCCCTCTGCCATTGCCCCACCTCCATCTCAGGTCGATGAACTGAGGAGTGAGCTTCCAAGCCAAGTTTATCTGAAAGTCAGCTAAGTTATCATGCACCCTCCTCTTTCATCTTCTTTATTGAAAGAATGAGGCACAAGAGGAGCTCTTAAGCATGATGAAGGAAGGCCTAAGCTCAATGACATCTAGAGATGCTACTTGTGGCCGACGATGCCTCTCTCGCTCCACCCACTCATGCAAAAGATGTGCAAGGCTTGGGCGGGGAAGCTTGACCAGCGGTTTACGCAAATGGAGGAGGTCGATGTGTGTGTGTGTGTTGTGCTCCTATGAAGGACGGGTATACGCAATTTGTTGTAGGTGCTAGAAGATAGAGAGGATGTGTAAAAGAGAGGAGCGTGATGGTTAATCACACTACAAGAAATTGGACCTAGGGCAACGAATAATTTGAATATTCATTGCTATATCTTCCGATGTTAAAGATATAACAACAAATATTATTCGTTGCCAAATGATCTTTTGTACTTGTAATTAACAACGAATGTCATATTCACTGTTAAAGGTCCATATAACGACGATTTTTTTGTTAAATTATTCGTTAAAATTCACGCTAATCGTTGCCATATTTAGCAACGATTAGAAGAAAATGGCAACGAATAATCGTCGTTATATGATTCGTTGCGAGGAATATAGCAACAAATACCATTTTTCGTTGTGAATTTAAAGAAATAAACAACAAATAATATTCGTTGTTATATATTTAATTACGGAAGATATGGCAATGAATATTAAATTATTTGTTGTCTTAGGTCTATTTTCTTGTAGTGTCAGGGGCTTAATCGGAACAAAAAAAGGAGAAGAGAATAATAGAAGGATTGGATGAAATTGAAACATAATGTTTTACTTGATGAATAGCTCATAATTCATACGTAGATACTTATCTATTTACAAATATCCTTATAGCATTTATCAAATCCATTTATCTTTTACGATTGATTACGTTATTGAAACTTTAAAATGTTTTTTTAAATCATCGCTTTTGTTTCATCATCGAGCAATTGACAATGGCCTATATTAAACTAAACATTAAAAAAACCCATAAAGATTGCAAAAGAACCAAATATTTCACATGAAACATCACACATTCTTCATAAAAAAAAGTCAATTACCGGTATACAAAATTATTATGACATTTACCAAATTTTATTATAATTGAAATATGACACTTTTATTAATACAAAATAAATTATCAGTTTAAAACCTTTTTTTGATAAAACCACTTTACAAAACTTATACGGATTCTCTTCTGGTCATTAATGAAAATCAAACGGCCTGAGGCCTAAATTAGTGACTTTCCTCAATTAAGATAATATATCACATCATTTGAATCTTGCCTTAAATATAAGCGTTTTCAATGATCACATGGCTTGTTAGAAAAAATTATTAAACAAAATTCATTGCGTAGTTTTACAAAAAGAATAAGTTTTGTTTGTTTTTATGTTTGCGTGTTTGCAAAAGAAGTAACCTAATTCGTACATTTTTTATAAGATCTTGAATATACAATTTTTGACTTCATACTTAGTTATTACAAATCTTTTATTGCATTTTACTAATTCATATTTATTTATTAAAAACATATGTAACAATTTTACAGGGAATTTTGCAAATTCCCATTAATTATTTTATATTTTTCATTTTTATCAGATCAAATATATTTTTGGATAAATTACAAAAATGGTCTCAACTATGCCTCAATTCCCAAAAGGGGGCTTCATTTTTTATTGTAACAAATCGAGACTTAAACTTTCAACTAAAGGGTTTAACGTTGACATATAAGGGTTGTTGAAGCCTATGAAGGCATGTATTTGAGACAAAAATATAAGATCAGGCATTTCTTTGTTACAATTGAAAATTTATGCCTCTAATTAGGAATGGAGGCATAGCTGATGTCTTTTTTTGTAATTTACCCTTATTTTTTTCGCACCTTCTTATTTATTTTTTACAATTTCTTGTTCTATATCTTTAAATCATGTTTAAAATTTCATTTTTATTGTTTACAAATAGTTATTGTTTTTACATTTTTCATCATTTTCTACAACACCTCTATCAATTTTTTGCAACTTTGCAGAGGAGAGCATGATAGTGTTACAATATAAAACCACAAGCAACCGTGTGTCTGTGTGTGTGTGGGTGGGTGGGGGTGACGAATCCTGAAATGCCGCATTTAAAAGGTTGTTTTTATCGTGTCGTGCGTTGTAGGCGGCAATCGGAATCGGTCAAGAAAATAACCACAAACAAATTATTCAAGTTTTAATCTCATGGTTTTATGTTTATTTTACTTGGGCAAGTCCCAAGGTCGATCACAATGAGGCAAAGGAACAACCTAGAGAGATGTCTATCAAAGTTTATGTTCGATTTTTGAGGCGGATTTTTTTGTTATTTTTAATGCAATAAAGGATGTGGAATGCAAATTCGGCCTATTTTAGGGACTAAAATGTAAATTACATTCAAATGATGTCCGAAAAATATGAAACTTGGCCAGAATGTAAAATAAGATGAAATGTATGCACTGTAATTTTTTTGGAATTTTTGGATGCAATATAAATTTTTTATGGATTTTTAAATGCAGACAAATGATTTTTAATATTTAATTATAATAAATATTAAACCTATTTATTTTCAAGAAATAAAATTATCTAAGATCTATCATAGGTGATGAATCTCAGAAAAATCCTAAACCTTGAAAATGTGGGGTTTAATACCTAGTAAAAAATAAATACTAAAATATGCAAAATGATTTTTACAGGGCAAAATATGCATTCAAATGCAAATATTTTTGGGCATAATGTCAAGCACAATTAATTCTACAATATATGATTTTTCGGGGATTTTTAGAGCAATGGTTAATCAACTATGAATTTCAGAGAAAGAAATGGGTAAAATATACAAATTTCCACAAAACAATTATTTATTAATTAACCATCAGTCACAAAAATGCCCACAGTATATCAAAGTGTAGAGAATTACAAAACAAAATGCTATTTTTTTGAATTAATAGAATAATGTAGAGAAGGTCTAAAATCACAGGGGAAGACAGGGGTATATCTGTAATATGTAAATAAATATAAAATGCAAATTGGGGGTTTTATGTAATTACCGAGAACCAGGGGGTGAATTTTGAAAAATATCCAAGTGGCACGTGTGTGGCACGTGCCCTTGGAATGGGGGGCTGATGCGTGAATTGGAGAACTTTGAGGGCTTCCATGCAATTTACCACGGGCACGTGAAGGACACGTGACTCGTGGGTTACTTGCAGCTGAAGTCCCCCCGTACACGTGCTAAGCACGTGCGGGGGTCTCGGGCCCTCCGCCCAGTGGCTGGCGGCGGTGTGCTGGGCTCCGGGGGCTGGAGGCCGTATGGCCAAGGCGGAGATGGCTGGAGATCCGACGGAGCTTCTGGCTGGCGGTGGCGGAGCTCGGGTGTCGCAGAGGCTTTGCCGACCTCAACGGGAAGGCGATGCTGGGCAGTGAAGAGGTGTACGGTGGCGTCGTTGGTCGCTGGTGGTGCGACCGACACACGGCCGTGGGTCTTCGGTGAAGCGGTGGCCCGGTGGAGCGTCGGCGTGGCTCGGAGGCGTTTGACAGCGGAGATGGTTGCGTCGTCGGAGGCATTTGACAGCGGAGATGGTTGCGTCGTCGGTGGCGTTGGAGATGTGACCGATGAAGGGGTGTTGTCGGTGAAGCTTGCAGTTGTAGGTGATGGAGCGGCGAAGCTCCTGGCGGTCGAAGAAGATGACGTGCAGCGAGGCATCGATGTTGAAGATTGGTCGGAGAAGAAGGCGGAGTTGTGGTCGTAGATGGAGGTCGATTGTCGAGAGAAAGAGGGAAATCGGAGATGGAGATGAGGTGAAGCGGATGAGTGGGGAGATACCTGAATAGATGGGGGGGGCTCGACGGCGTGGCAGGGCCGGAGCAGAGCAACGGCTCGGAGGCGGCATTGCGACGAGGAGGGTCTTCCTCGGATCACGCCGACCATGGCTGTCACGACCTGAGGAGATGAACGGCGGATGAGATTCGAGGGTCGGCAGCGATGACGGTTAAATAGGAAGAGGGTTAGGTCCGGTGATGGAAGGTCTGGGGTTTACTTTGATTTGATCGACGATCGATCGGGGATGAGGGATTGATTGATGGTGAAGAGCGGTTGCGCGCGAGATACGCGGAGGAGGAGGAGGAGGAGATACGGTGGCGGCGAGATCGACCGCGAGATTCGCGGAGGAAGGGGCGGAAGAGGAAGGCGGCATCGCTCCCAAAGGGGAAAGGAGACCTGGGAAGAAGATGCACGGTGGCCGTCCGATCGACCGAGATCGGACGGCCAATCGTGCCCCATGTGGCGAGGCAAAGGGGACGGGCGGGCTCGTGCGGAGCATGTGCCGTGGAGGAACGTGCGACGCACGTGCGTCATTTATTTTTTTATTATTTTTTATTATTATATATTTTTTAAAACGATAAAAATAAAGCCCAAAATTGTCTGACACGTGGCGGCACCAGGTGCTGCCACGTGTCAGCATCAGATAATTCAGAAAATAAAGAGTTTGTAAAATCAAAAATAAATAGTAAATGACCTCAGATCGAAAATGTTTATTCACAAAAGTTGCTCACCTCGATGAAATGTACAACTTTCATGAAGACATCAAAATCAAAATCGATCATTTGCACAAAGTGTTATTTTTGGGGTATCCCAGGTACATAAAATACCTTAATTTTTGGGTTTTATAATTTTTATGTCATTTTTAGATCAGATAAAAATCCAGAAAAAATATGATAAATCAGAGATAAATAAATACACATTAATCTAATTTTTTATTAATCAATAAAGTATATACATAAAATATTAGGTCAAAAACCGTTAAAATATACAGTATACAAAAGAGGCCCAAAACCCAACTTTCACATATGAGCTCCGATTCACTTGAACTTGGTCTTGTTTTGAAGGTAATTGAATGTACATTAGTTCAAAATTGAGTAGGATTAAATCGGACACTGGATGAGGAAGATATGAGGTTTTTAGTCCGGAAATCCTAAAACTAGGGTTTGGGTTTTTGGTCCACTTATTTGGGCTAGTTATTTTTTTGTATTTTTCATTTATTTTTGTTAGTGGTGTGTACACAGTGGAAGTGGTTTTGGGTCATTTGGAGTTAGCATGAATGAGTTAAAAATCTAGGAAGTTAGGCTATTTACAGGTCACATTTGGCTTGGATTTTTGGCTTCTTATTTTGTGCAGATTTTTGTGCTAAAATGCAATTCTTATGAAATCATGCACTAATGCTAATTATGCAGAATAGATGCAAGAATGCTGTTGATTTTGAGGGATTTGAGCTTAATAAGTGAGATTTAGAGTGATGAATACGAGATTCATCATCCCCATATACTTAAAGCATGCTCGTCCCAGAGCATTAAAAAGAAATGCCATGAAGTGAAATGAGATTGGGTTCCATACCAAGACCATGAGCTGAATGTGAAAATGAATCTCGACTCAACCTTTGGATTAATAGTGTGGCGGAACTTCTGTGAGACTTAGAATTTTAAAATCAATAGTCCTCAATTTCTACAAATCATTGCTACAGTTCGGCTCAGAAGTCATCTTAGATCAATCCTCTTCCCAAAGCATGCCCTATGAATATTGAACAACCGACTCTTGTGTGTGAAAGGTTTTAGCTCTTCCCACCCATAATGTCAGATTACCGTGCAAACCTCCTCTCAAGTAACTCGTCCTCGGGGAGTCAGGTATTTCCTTTGAAGGCCTGTCACGCTATGTTCACAATCGAAATGGGGGAGAAGTTAGAAGAAGGAGAAAAGAACTGGAGGATGGCCAGTGTAGTCACCTCTCCTTGTGAAGATGGCCAGTGTAGCTGAGTCTCCACCAAGATCTGCAGGTTTCTTGAAGCTTAGACCTTTTGGTCAGATATTTATTTGGTAGAATGCTTCTTTGGAATTTTAGGTGCTTCTGCTTGGATCTTGTTTTGCCCCTACGGATATAGAATCTTTTTGTTTCCGTACATTTTTTGGGGTCTTAGAAAAAATTGTGCTCAGCCGTCCATCCCTTTTCCGAAGCTTTATTTCAACCCATACTCCGGTCTTTAGATTTCCACACTACCAGAAAAGAAACTTACACAGTCTTTCAACATCCTGTCTGAGTTGAGCTAAGTGCATAGTGCGAGAGTACAAATTAATTCCTTATTCCAGAGTTGTACCTAGAATGAAGAGACCAGGTTAGACACTAAGAGTCAAATTCTGCACATTGTCATGTGGAATTAAAAGAATTAAGTCAAAGACATGAAGCTTCTAAAATCCTATTTCTCCATGAAGTTCCTCTGAAAATTAGGTTGATTAAGGTCAAGTCCAGACCACTCTCGGTTTCGGCTCATAACTCGGTTCAGAACCCGATGACTTTTCACAGATGCAAATGAATGCAATGTTGGATGAAGTGTAGGTGTGTGGAATGCAAACACATTTTTTCTTTTGATTTGCTCTTCTTTTTTAAAAAAAAATTATGCAGAAATGGATAAGAAGCCATTTTTTTCTCATAAATTTTGGGTGCAGTCAGTGTTAGTGGCAATTTTTTTGTTTTGTTTTTTTGTTTTGTTTTGTGTTTTTTTTTAAATTTATTACCCACCCCGTAAATACATATAGACTTACGTGAAAGTACGAGGTATGGCTAAAATATATACACAGTATATATACAGACCCCCCTATACTTAGCGAGTGTTGTGTCCTCAAAGCACAAGAAGCGTAAAGAAGACATAGCTCGGGCTAAGCGTAAGAGAGTAAAATTTTTGATATACAGCGGTCTGCCCCCCTATACTTAGACTGTGAATAGTCTAAGTATAGAAGAAGAACGCAAAAAGAGGCGGTCGGGATATGTAAATGAGGAGAGTATATATAGGTGGGTGTCGGTTCCCCTTATACTTAGGCTCTTGTCAGTCTAAGTATGAGAGAAAGGTAGAAATGGAGCGATCGGGAGAACGGGTGTGATGCGGAAAATGGTATGTACATATGGCATCGGTCCCCCCCTATACTTAGGCCTTGGCCTAAGTAGAGGAAGAAGCTGTACAAGGAGATCGATGTGGTCGGGAGGGGGTGGGATTGATCTGATAAATCTTCATTGTCTTTGCTCTGTGTAAAGTAGATGACCTCAACTTGAACTGTCTGCTCTTGGGATGATTCTATATATGGCTTCAACAATTGTCCATTCACTGAGAAAGGTTGTGCATCATCTTTGAGTTCTGCAATATCCACACTTCCATTGTTATGCACATCGATGACAACATAGGGACCCACCCATTTTGATTTCAGTTTCCCATGAAAATTTTTAACCGAGCATTAAACAACCATACTTTCTGCTCAGGGACAAAGGTTTTATCTCGAATGTGTCTATCATGCAATTTCTTGACCTTGTCCTTATAAATCACACTGTTGTCATATGCTCGGTTTCGGATTTCAATTACCTCATTCAAATTTAAGTCTCGACATAATTTCCCAAGGTGACAACTCCAATTCAACTTTTTCATCGCCCATTCAGATTTGTGAATCAGCTCTGCAGGTAGATGGCATGGCTTGCCATAGATCATCCTAAAAGGTGACGTACCGAGTGGAGTTTTATATGTTGTCCTATAGGCCCACAGAACCTGATCCAATAGTTTTGACCAGTCCTTCCTATCTGGACGAACCAATTTTTGAAGAATACTCTTCACCTCTCTATTAGAAACTTCTGCCATGCCATTAGATTGTGGATGATATGGGTTGGCTATTCTATGTTCAGATTTATACTCCTTAGCCAAAGATCTCATTTCCCTATTCACAGAGTGGCTACCTCCATCAGAAATCAAAACTTTTGGTATCTCGAACCTTGCAATGATATTATCCTTGATAAACTAACAAACGGTTTTGCTATCTGCGGTTCGGATTGAAATAGCCTCTACCCATCTGGACAAATAATCAACCGCTAACAAGATGTACTCAAATCCATTGCTATTGGAAAGGGACCCATAAAATCAATCCCCCATGCATCGAAAACATCACAGAAAATCATTAGTTGCACGGGCATTTCATCTCTATAAGCAACAATCCCTCCCATCCTTTGACAAATCGGGCAAGATCGTATAAATTCATTAGCATCACGAAATAAGGTCTGCCAGTAAAATCCACATTGGAGTACCTTGTGTGCGGTTCTCTTTCCCGAATGGTGTCCTCCAGCCTCAAGAGTATGACAATGTGTGAGGACACTCTGGTATTCTTTATGAGGAATACATCTTCTGCAGACACAATCCGCTCCTTCATAAAAAAGGAAAGCATCGTCCCAATGGTATTTTCTTGAATCCGACTTCAGTTTATCAATCATTCTCTTGGTCCAACCAAAGTGAACCTTCTTGGAGACAAGATAGTTCACGATGTTGGAATAACATGGGGTTGAATCAATAACGCAAACAGATTCATCTGGAAAAGTCTCCTTAATAGGTCTAGTGTTAGGATAATCATTTTTCTCAATTCGGGAAAGGTGATCAGCAACAACATTCTTTATTCCAAGTTTATCTTTGATCTCCAAATTAAATTCCTGGATTAACAAGATCCACCTCAAAAGTCGTGCCTTGGCATCTTTCTTATCCATGAGGTATCTAATTGCCGTATGATCAGTGAAAATTGTCACCTTGGAGCCCAATATGTATGATCTGAATTTTTCAAGGGCCCAAACAACCGCGAGCATTTCCTTTTCAGTCACTGTATAATTTTTCTATGCAGGATCCAATACTTTGCTCGCGTAGTGAATCGCATAAGGGATCACATCCCGTCTTTGTCTAAGCACAACTCCGACAGCAGAATCCGATGCATCAGTTATGATCTCAAAGGGAAGAGACCAGTCGGGAGCTTGTAATATCGGCAATTCAGATATTTTTTTTTCAGGAGCTCGAAGGCCTCAAAACACTTGTGATTTACAATAAACTCAGTGTCTTTTCCTAAGAGCTCAGTCAGTGGGCGGGCGATCTTTGAAAAATCAGGGATAAACCTTCGATAAAATCCAACATGCCCTAGAAAAGACCGCACTGACTTGACGTTGGTTGATGGCTCAAATTTCTTGATCACATCCACCTTGGTAGGGTCGACCTTCATTCCCTTTTTGGAGATGGCATGCCCCAACACAATACCCTCAGTCACCATAAAGTGACTCTTCTCCCATGAAAGTACCAAATTTACCTCCCTGCATCGCTCGAGGACTCGGTCCAAGTGCGCTAAACATGTATCAAATGAATTACCATGGACTGAGAAGTCATCCATAAAGACTTCCAGGAAATCACCCACCATTTCGGCAAATACGGCAATCATGCACCGCTGAAATGTGCCTGGGGCATTACAAAGCCTGAATGGCATGCGCTTGAATGCGTAGGTACCGAAGGGACATGTAAACGTGGTTTTTTCCTGATCATCAGGAGCAATAGCTACTTGATTATAGCCGGGGTACCCATCAAGAAAACAGAAGAATGCCTTCCCTGCAAGTCTCTCCAAGATTTGATCAATAAATGGCAGTGGAAAGTAATCTTTCTTGGTCACAGCGTTCAGGCGCATGTTATCGACACAGACACGCCACAATGTGGGTACTCGGGTCGCGATCTCTACCCCTTCCTCGTTGGTGACCATCTGGATTACCGACTTCTTCGGGACGACATGAAGGGGGGCCACCCACTTGGAGTCAGAAATGAGGTATATAAAACCTGCTTTGCATCATTTCTCTATCTCTTTCTTAACTACTTCTCGAAGATTGGGGTTTAATCTTCTCTGAAATTCAAGGGAAGGCCTTGCGTTATCCTCAACATAAATTTGATGCGAGCAGAGAGCAGGGTTGATTCCTACGAGATTCGACACAGTCCAACCGATAGCTTTTCGATTTCGCTCAAGGACTTCTAGAAGTCTAGCTTCTTGATCCATGGTTAATGATGAGCTAATAATCATAAGAAATTTATATTTGGGTCCATTGAGAAATGCATACTTCAGTGTGAGAGGGAGAGTTTTTCAGCTCTGCTAATTCTAAATCATTAATCCAGTCTGGCTGAATGTCTTTTATGTCTGGTTCTGTGCTGGTTGGTGGTGGATCATTCTGTGATATGTTAGCCACTAATCCTGAAGGGAAGGAATGTGAGTCGGACCGCAAAAGTAGTGCGGCAATTCGGCCAAAGTCGCGTCCGACTCGTTATCGATTTTTCTTGATTTTCCCGAAGAAGATGGGAATGACAAATCCGAAAGGATTTCTGAGTCATCAAGATTATAAACATCCAGGTGTTTAGATTTATCTGCTAATAGCTCGCATATTGTATGGTTCATTGTTTCTTCTTCTGCTGTGGTGGTATCAATCTGAAGATCTGGCAGTTGGTCCCATGGTCCAGTGGTGCTGATGAGATTACATTCGGATGTTTCGGCATCTTCAGTGGTGATTTCAGAATCTGGTCTTTGCCATTTTGTTTGTTTCATCTCCAGATCCACTTCTCCATTTAGGGAGCGGAATTTCATCATTCCGGTGCCGTAATCGAATATAGCCTTGACGGCTCTTAAGAATGGTCTTTTCAGAATGATTTGTGATTCCTTCCAATGGTTCGGGGTCTCCAATCAAGAACAGTGAAGTCCACTTTGTATTATGGACCCTCAACCATAATGATAACATTTTTTACTTCTCCCTTAGATCTTTTAGTAGATTTGTCAGCGAATTGGAGTAAAGATAATGATTTCTGAAGAGGACCCAACTCCAATCGGTAATATAAGGCTAAGGGAAGAAGATTGATGTAAGAACCATTGTCGAGAAGTGTACGTGCGAACGCAATGATGCCAATATGGCTTTCCACATAACGAGCACTAAGATCTCTTTTCTTCCTCGGTAAATGCTGGTTTCTGACACATTTGGTAGTGGCCACTGTCAGAACATGGGTCTCCACAAACTGATTTGTTTTCTTTGTACGAGTCCAGGTGGGAGTACATTTCATTTTCAAATATTTCTGAAATGCTGGATTACTGGCTACATATTGATCAAAGGGTACTTTCATTGTGATATTCTGCTGACAGAACTTTTCCATCACTGGGTCACTCTGGATAATTCTCTTTTGTTTTCCTTTCTTAAGAGCACGGGGGAAAGGAATGGAAGCATTTGAGACAGAAGAAAGAGAGCCAGAACCATAAATAAGAGAATCTTTATTGGATTTGGAGTTCTTATTACAATCATAATGTTTTGGATAATAATCATGTTGCTGAAATGGTGACAAAGGTATTTTTGCAGCAACTAGAGGTTCAAGGCCCTCTATGGTCTCCATAGATGCTTTTCCCTAATTTTGAGCTGAAATTCTCGGGCGTCCTTCGTCTTCATCCTCAGAAACATCCTCCGGTTGTTCTTCCGAGTCTTGATGGTCAGCTTCCCTTGTCCGGTCAGGTACGACCACGTTCCTTCCGCTCCTGAGTGACATGGCATTGATATTGTCAAACGAAAGGATCTCGTGTTCAGATATGGAAAAATCTGAATAGTATACCTGAGTATTGTATTGAGATGACTGAGATTTGTTCAAGCTATTGGGGTTAGCTTGAACTTGGGCGGGATTGGCTGTGGCTGGGGCTGTCTGTTCATCCTTCAAACGGGATAGACGATTAACATCTATCCGTAGATCATACAGTTCATTCCGGAAGCTGCGAATTTCCTCCAGTATTTGTCTCTGGATATCCACCGGGTCTTCTGGAGGCTTGGATGCTTGAGATTCTTGATTTGGGGCTTGATGTTGCTGACGATGTTGCTGAGGTTGGTTCTGACGGTTGTATGGTTGTTGCTGCCTCGAGTACTGAGTGTGCTGTAGAGCTGTGGGAAATGCGACATTGTAGAAGGTGGGAGGATGCTGATATTGCTGATGGTTCCCCGTAGTACCCTGTCGGGTATTATCCTGTGTATACCAGATGCCGTTTATCTCGACTGTCAGAGGCGGGGCTTCTTCGACTGTCTCGGCTGGTGGAGGTGACTGATGGGAAGGTTGGGCATAGGATTGGTCCTGAGCCCATGGTTGATGTTGTCTTGACCCTGGCTGCTCCTAGACATGATGCACATGGTAGATCGGGGCCGTAGGTGCAGTAGGTATCCCTATATTGGATACCTTCTCAGTTAGCTCCTCCATTTGCTTCGGAAACTAGGAGACCCGGTTGTCGATGTCATTCACCCTTTTATGAATGTGATCCACCACTGTTAATTTATCTGCGATGATGTTCATATTGGGAATCATATCTTCTGATATTTCAGCGACAATTTTCTTCCCTCCTTTGGCTTGATAAGTGTTCAAGGAATCAGTTTAAGCTCTACTAGCAATTTGTGAACGGCTAGTCTCCGCCATTTGCTCCAGTATTTTCCAGACGGTATCAGCTCCTCGAGCTGTGTAATTTCCTCCACAGGCCGCGCTGACTAGACCCTGAGTCCCGTGGTTAAGGCCAGAATAGAGTGATTGGACTAGGATGTTGTTATCTAGGTCATGGCAGTGACATTTCTGCAACAGATCTTTAAATCTATCCCATGCCTCACAGAGTGGTTCGTTCGACATCTGAGAGAAGCTAGTGATCCGAGTCCTCATTTGGTTGGTTCGACTCAGAGGGTAGAATTTCTTCAAGAATAGGTTCTTGAACCTATCATAAGTGGTCACTGTCACTCCCAAATTTTTTCACCCAGTAATCTGCCTTACCTTTCAAGGCGAAAGGTAATGCAATGAGACAAATGTAGTCCTGACTGACTTGTGGGTGCCTCTGATTAGAACATACGAGCTCCAAATCACGCAAACATTCATAAGGTTCTTCATCTGAATTACCACGAAATTGTGGTAGTTGACTCATGAAGTGTGGCTTTAGTTCATGGTGAACCTCTAGCTGTGCCGGTTGTAAGTAATTTCTGACTCTATATTGCCCGGTATTGTATGCGGCTTCCATTGGTGGTTCTCCCTCTGCATTTAACCGTTCAAGTTGTTCCCTCATTAAATTTTATTGCTGTTCAGATGCGGCTAATATTGCGATAACCATTTGCATAGGATCTTCATTGAGTTCCTCTTCCTGATTGCTCTTCTTTGGAGGTATGTTTCGTGAGTGCTTCTTTTCACCTTCAGATTGTGAAAAATTGGAGTCAACATTTTGGAAAAGATTATAAGAGGAAGATTCAAGGGGAAGGTGTCCCTAAATCCAAGGTGGTTCTGAGTAAGAGTGGCTCAGAATATTTGAGATTGGAAAGTTTATGGCGGTCAGAAAAGGGTTCGCTGAGTCCGAACAGAAATTACCACAATCTTCCATCCTCGAAATCAAGAGATTATCAAGAGGTATATGGATTCTGATCTAGGCACAAGTGTGCGGTATTCGATGATCAACTAAGTTTTACGCACAAATCAAACACAATACAAAAATGTGTTTCACCAACTCACACAGTGAAGGACGTAAGAGTTCGGCCAATTATCTTGTCAATTTTAATTGGTGAAAAGTCAATCTTGCAAACCGTTTAACGAGCTGTTAGGTGCCAAAATTCCCTTAAAGACAGTCCTGAGTTCGTACGACTAGTTGTATCCACTTTCAGCCAGTATAGGTGTAAGTATAGACCGTAAAAACGGCTACCCGTGTTACTTAAGGATGGGGTCTTGCGCAGTGTCCTTTAAACCACCCACTCTGCTAAGGAAGTCCGGACCGTTTACCGGCTACCCGTATTCCTCACTGAGAAGTAGCTAATCATTTTTAAAATCAGTAGTCTATATGAAAATCTTGGCTTGGCTATATCCTAGTGTGCGTCTCTCTTCTCGCTGCAAGATAAAAACAAACAATGTCGGGGTTGCTTTCCCGCAAGAATTCTTGATTTTATGGGTTAAGTTAGAATCGGCTATATTTAGCAGTCCCAATTTTAATTTGGTGATCACTGAAGAATTTAAGTGAGCAAAAAATACATCTACCGTCCAGTCCCAATTTCCTTTAGAATTATGTGATAAAACAAGAGAGAGAAATTCAGGAAAAGCCGATGCACGCGAAAATAATGATATATTCTCAGTTAGAAGACTTACAGTGAATCCTCGCAATCTCAATGTGGGATGCTAGACAGAAATTGAAAATTATTCTATATGAGATGTAAGCCGATGAAAAACCGCACCTAAGCAGAAAGTTCTATTAGCGGGGAAGAAATGAGTTAATTTTTGCCTAAATTAAACGATCTATGTGCGTCTCAATTAATGTGTAGTGTGGCTTAAAATCCTACGAGCACAATCAAGAATTAAAAATGCTCTAAGAGCCGTATGTGCAGGTCTAACCTAATCGCCACTCAAGTCGGACCCCACCCTCACCGGAGAGTGAAACATACCACGACACACCACAGAATAAGTCAGAGGTTTTTCTACATACGCGAGAGTCCAAACGGACACTACTGTAAATAAGCAATTAATTACAAAAATTTAGAAATTGCAGGAATTAAAAACCTAGACTCTACTCTCTCTAACGACTCGACTCGATCTTAATTTTAATTGTGGCTTTTGCAAAAGTCGGTTAAGTTGCGTCGGTTCTTGAAAAATCGCTCCACGTACCGGTACCTCGTAAGAAATAATAAGAGAGATAGTATAAGAGAGTAACTCAAAAATATATGAAAAATAAATGATGAAAGTAAATTACAGGGAAAAATGGATTTTATAATGCAAAATTCGGGGGTCAGACTACCCGAATGCGGAAAACCGAACGAAAATTTTAAGACAAAAATGTAAGCCGTTTGCCTCCCCGGCAACGACGCCATCTGACGAATCCTGAAATGCCGCATTTAAAAGGTTGTTTTTACCGTGTCGTGCGTTGTAGGCGACAATCGGAATCGGTCTAGAAAATAACCACAAACAAATTATTCAAGTTTTAGTCTCGTGGTTTTATGTTTATTTTACTTGGGCAAGTCACAAGGTCGATCACAAGGAGGCAAAGGAATAACCTAGAGAGATGTCTATCAAAGTTTGTGTTCGATTTTCGAGGCGGATTTTTTTGTTATTTTTAATGCAATAAAGGATGCGGAATGCAAATTCGACCTATTTTAGGGATTAAAATGTAAATTACGTCCAAATGATGTTCGAAAAATATGAAACTTGGCCACAATGTAAAATAAGATGAAATGTATGCACTTTAATTTTTTTGGAATTTTTGGACGCAATATGAACTTTTTATGAATTTTTAAATGCAGACAAAATGATTTTTAATATTTAATTATAATAAATATTAAACCTATTTATTTTCAAGAAATAAAATTATCTAAGATCTATCACTAGGTGATGAATCTCAGAAAAATCCTAAACCTCGAAAATATGGGGTTTAATACCTATTAAAAAATAAATACTAAAATATGCAAAATGATTTTTATAGGCAAATTATGCATGCAAATGCAAATCTTTTTGGGACACAATGTCTAGCACAATTAATTCTACAATATGTGATTTTTCGGGGATTTTTAGAGCAATGGTTAATCAACTATGAATTTCAGAGTAAGAAATGGGTAAAATACGCAAATTTCCACAAAACAATTATTTATTAATTAACCATCAATCACAAAAATACCCACAGTATGTCAAAGTGTAGAGAATTAAATAACAAATAAAATGCTATTTTTTTGGATTAATAGAATAATGTAGAGAAGGTCTAAAATCACAGGGGAAGACATGGGTATATCTGCAATATGTAAATAAATATAAAATGCAAATGGGGGGTTTTATGTAATTACCGACAACCAAAGGGTGAATTTTGCAAAATATCCAAGGGGCACGTGCGTGGCACGTGCCCTTGGAATGGGGGGCTGATGCATGAATTGGAGAACTTCGAGGGATTCCTTGCAATTTGCCCACGAGCACGTGAGGGACACGTGACCCGTGGGTTACTTGCAGCTGAAGTCCCCCCATGCACGTGCTAAGAACGTGCGGGGGTCTCGGGCCCTCCGCCCGAATGCTGGCGGCGGTGTGCTGGGCTTCGGTGGCTGGAGGTCGTATGGCCAAGGCGGAGATGGATGGAGATTCGACGGAGCTTCTGGCTGGCGGTGGCGAAGCTCGGGTGTTGCAGAGGCTTTGTCGACCTCAACGGGAATGCGATGCTGGGCGGTGAAGAGGTGTACGGTGGCGTCGTCGGTCGCTGGTGGTGCGGCTGACACACGGTCGTGGGTCTTCGGTGAAGCGGTGGCCCGGTGGAGCGTCGGCGTGGCTTGGAGGCGGTTGGGCGCAGAGGGCGGATCTGGAGGCGTTTGACAGCGGAGATGGTTGCGTCGTCGGTGGCGTTGGAGATGTGACCGATGAAGGGGTGTTGTCGGTGAAGCTTGCAGTTGTAGGTGATGGAGCGGCGAAGCTCCTGGCGGTCGAAGAAGATGACGTGCGGCGAGGCGTCGATGTTGAAGATTGGTCGGAGAAGAAGGCGGGGTTGTGGTCGTAGATGGAGGTCGATTGCCGAGAGAAAGAGGGAAATCAGAGATGGAGATGAGGTGAAGCGGATGAGCGGGGAGATACCTGAAGAGATGGGGGGGGGGCTCGACGGCGTGGAAGGGCCGGAGCAGAGCAGCGGCTCGGAGGCGGGACTGCGACGAGGAGGGTCTTCCTCGAATCACGCCGACCTTGGCTGTCACGACCTGAGGAGATGAACGGTGGATGAGATTCGAGGGTCGGCGACGATGATGGTTAAATAGGAAGAGTGTTAGGTCCGGTGATGTAAGGTCTGGGGTTTACTTTGATTTGATGGACGATCGATCGGAGACAAGGTATTGATTGATGGTGAAGAGCGGCTGCGCGCGAGATACGCGTAGGAGGAGGAGATACGGTGGCGGCGAGATCGACTGCAAGATTCGCGGAGGAAGGGGCGGAAGAGGAAAGTGGCACCGCTCCCAAAGGGGAAAGGAGACCTGGGAAGAAGATGCATGGTGGTCGTCCGATCAGCCGAGATCGGACGGCCAATCGTACGCCATGTGGCGAGGCAAAGGGGGCGGGCGGGCACGTGCGGAGCACGTGCGTCGTTTATTTTATTATTATTATTATATATATTTAAAATGATAAAAATAAAGCCAAAAATTGGCTAACACGTGGCGGCACCAGGTGCGGCCACGTGTCAGCACCAGATAATTCAGAAAATAAAGAGTTTATAAAATCGGAAATAAATAGTAAATGACCTCAGATCGAAAATATTTCTTCACGAAAGTTGCTCGTCTCGATGAGATCTACAACTTTCATGAAGACGTCAAAATCAAAATCGATCATTTGCACAAAGTGGTATATTCAGGGTATCCCAAGTACATAGAACACCTTGATTTTTGGGTTTTGTAATTTTTATGTCATTTTTAGATCAGATAAAAAATCGGAAAAAATATGATAAATCAGAGATAAATAAATACACGTTAATCTTTTTTTTAGATTTTTATTAATCAATAAAATATATACATAAAATATTAGGTCAAAAACCGCTAAAATATACAGTATACAAAAGAGGCCCAAAACTCAATTTTCACATATGAGCTCCGATTCACTTGAACTTGATCTTGTTTTGAAGGTAATTGAATGTACATTAGTTCAAAAATAAGTAGGATTAAATCGGACACTGGATGAGGAAGATATGAGGTTTTTAGTCTGGAAATCCTAAAACTAGGGTTTGGGTTTTTGGTCCACTTATTTGGGTTAGTTATTTCTTGTATTTTTCATTTATTCTTGTTAGTGATATGTACACAGTGGAAGTGGTTTTGGGTCATTTGGAGTTAGCATGGATGAGTTAAAATCTGGGAAGTTAGGCTATTTACAGGTCACATTTGGCTTGGATTTTTGGCTTCTTATTTTGTGCAGATTTTTGTGCTAAAATGCAATTCTTATGAAATCATGCACTAATGCTAATTATGCAGAATAGATGCAAGAATGCTATTGATTTTGAGGGATTTGGGCTTAATAAATGAGATTTAGAGTGATGAATACGAGATTCATCAGGGGGGTTGCAAGTCCTCCATCACCGTTTTTCACACACATATGCCAACATACTTCCTCCCCCATCGTCATGGTTCTATGTAGCTATCACACCTCCAAATTCCGTAATCGAGAATGATCGTGCAGACACGGTAGAGGATGAACGATAGTGATCAGTGAAGATGACTTTAGGAGAAGTCGATATTCGCGGGTATTATGGAGGTTATCCACGGAGTTTGGAGGCTCAACCGTAAGTGACAATGGAGAAGCATCACACATGACATTAGCTCGATAATAGGATATCATGGAGCTTCGTAGCAGTGCAAGCAGCGAGTACATGCAGCAGTACATGACATGATAGTGGATGCACGCAACGGGAACGTATGCGATCATAGAAGGGCAGTATGCAGTGAAGCGATATGCATTGGGGAGCAATGTGGTAAGATCACATAAGCGTACGTACGTATGCGCACGGTATTAGTACTGATGTGTGACGATCCACAAAGGCATGGAGCGTTGCAGATGTTGAGTACGAGCATTGGCGAGATGCTCGGTAGTGCACGTACGAGAGTGGTCTGGAGGCCACAATAATGGAGTTATGGAGGACTTCCCCTTAACATGAAGAACACTAAGAAAGGATTTACCGCATGAGAGATTGGAGGTTGCGGGTTCCCTTTGGCACAAGACTGAGTGTTCGGTGGTACTTGGTAAATCATGACAAAGTCGCATCAATAAGCGTTGGAGCGCAAGTGTGCTGATGAATGGGCGGTTGATGTGGCATCTACCGTACGGGAAGATGAAAGGACAACAAGGGAGTCAAAGATACGGGGAGAGAAAGAGTTGCTGGGAAAAGCGAAGGGTTGCTGAAGAACTTGAAGGGTCTCTTGTGTCTTTATTATCATTATTGTAAATGGAATAATGAGTGTCCCTTAGATTGCCTTGAGTCTTGTATAAGGAGGGGTCGTGGCTCATTTGTAAACACACAAGTGTAGAGTGTCGCCATCCACTCCAGAGCGAGTATTCTCTTCCAATAAGAGAAGAATTTTTGTGCTCGTGCTTGTGATTGTATTATGGTGTTCTTGAGCGTTCTTGAGAGAGTTCTTGAGAAATTCAGAGTTCATGCTTGTGCTTGTGTTGGAAGCGTCGGTACGCTAACAAGCAGGAGTTCGAGAAGAGTTGGAGCACGTCCGTGATCGTTCTATTCGAGAAGGCTGGTTAGCTAACGCTGCACAGGTTGAAATCGGTAGCGAGATTTTGACCATGTGACATCTGGTATCATAGCTCGGTTGGTTCCAAGAAAGCGGGCAAGAAAGCGGGTAAATCTTGGAGCGACTGTCGGTGCAGTCGATTGCGAGAGCAAAGGAACTTGTTGGTGCAAGTTCATCTTCAATCAATAGAGTGAAGAAGATAGGTGTCACCGAGTGCATGGCACCACTGGAGCAAGCAATGGTCGAAGTGGAGTCCACCATTGGGACTCATGCCCACCGCATCGCCATCTTAGAGGATCATTCTTTAGAAGGATGGATATTGGGGAAGATACCCAATTCTCAACGGAGCAGATTAACTTCTTGGAGGACAAACTGGATGCATTCAACACAATTATGGAGGATCTACGTAGGGAGATTTCCCTCATCAAGAAGGTGTTGGCGAATAGCGAAGGCTCCATAGAGGTATAGCGACGCAAGGTACCCGAACCCAAACCCTTCACAGGTACGCAGAGTGCGAAGGATTTAGAGAACTTCCAATGGGATATGGAAGTATACTTCGAGGCGACCAAAATGAGGAATGCTGAGAAGGTCTGTTTGGCATCAATGTATATGTTGAATGATGCCAAATTTTGACGGAGGAGCCGTGCAACATGCAAGACCAAGGATCTCCAGGTGAGAAGATCTAGTCACAGAACTGAAGGCACAGTTCCTATCGAAGAATACTACGCGGGTCACACGGGAAAGTCTTCAACACCTGAAGCAAACATGCACTATTCGTGAATATGTGAAATAGTCAACGTTCTTGTTGTTGGACATCAAGGGAATGCCAAAGGAGGACAAGTTGTTCAACTTCACAATCGGATTGTAAAATTGGGCGCAAGCCAAACTGTGGAGACAGGGAGTGAACGATCTAAATTCAGTGACCGTGGCGGCGGATGCGTTGGTCGACTATGTTGCCCGACCATGCCACAATGTTGAAGAGAAGGAGTTCACCAGCAAGACAAAGGCACGGTCGAAGGATAAGGTCAAACGCGTTGCCCAAGATCCACTGATGGAGGAACGAGAGTACTCCAAGAAGAGGGAGCAATCCAAGAGCAAGGGATGCTTCATATGTGACGGACCGCATCGGGTGCATGAGTGTTTGAAATTAAGACTCTTCAGGTCTTTTAGACTTAATTCTTTGGGTTCTATGAGACAATGTTCGGAATTCTATTTGAATGTGCCTAAGTAGGACACATGGTGTCATCTGTTTAGCTCTTCTCTTTTTGAACCAATTTTGAACTCATGCACTCTACACTTAGTTCAACTTGCATGGGGCTACAATGGGCAATCCATTTCAGTGGTACATTTCCTTCCTTGTTTAGTGGTGCTGACATCTAAAGACGGGAGAGATTGGGGTTGAAATAAAGCTTTAGATGAGAGAAGGATCTGCTGACACAATTTTTTCAAGACCCCAAAAAATGGACGGAAAGAAAAGATGCTATATCTGTCGGAGAATAAAAGATCTATACAACACAACAATCATTTCTACGAAAAAGAAGTTAAATACACCAAATACAAATACGACCACAATGGTTCGAGCTTCAGAAAAGACTGCATTATCTTAGTGGAGACTTGGCCTAAACTGGTCAGGCTTCAAAGGAGATGTGATTACACTAATCACACTTCAGTTCTCTTCACGTTCTTCTATCTTCTCTCTCTATTCGATTGTGGACACAACACGACCTGACCTTAGAAGGAAATACAACCCTCCTCGAGGATCGAATAACTGGATGAGATCCTGATAGGAGTGTATTACCGGGATGGGCAGTTTCTTCACTTTTCTAAGTATGAAGAGCTAAAACCTCTTAACACACATTACATGTTTGCTTCCAAAGATGAAAACTTTGTGTGGTGGATGTGTGGATCTGAGCTGGCAGTTGAGGTGAACCTGGATAAGGATTTGTAGAACTTGAGGGCTGTCAAGACTTAAATCCTAATTTTAATAGAATCCCGACACGCTATTAATCCAAATGCTTAATCCAAGTTCTATATTTTAGGTGAAGTAAGATTCAATTTTAAAAAAAACAAGCATGTTCTAAGTCCTTTTATTTTCTTTTTCCTTTTCTTTTTGCTTGTACTTATTTATAGAATAAGTGTTTGCTAAGGGATTAACAAAGGTAGAGTATAGGGGAATGATGAATCTATGATTCATCACTTTTATTCTTTAATTTTGGATAAAATCCTTAGTAAAATGCATGTAAATACTTACTAATTTTCACTAATTAACATTCTAACAACAATTGTTAATATTATATATTTAACACTTATTTTATCCAAAATAAAATAATAAAGAGAAAAGATAGAAAAAGAAGGCTGTAGATATGTAATATATACATATTGATCCTAATCCCGAGACCGAGTCAATATTGACTTAGTCGATAAAATAAATAAGCAGGGGAAGATAAGGATCTTAACTTATAAAATTATTAGAAAATCAAGATAAAAAATACAATGAATAAAATCTTCACATTATAAATATTTCACCAAATTTATTTACCATCAAGAAAATCTCAAACAAAACACTTCCTTTACAAAAGTTGCTCACAAAAATATATGTTATTTTATAGAAATATCAGAAAAATTATTCAATAAAATATAATTATTTATAATGAATCGAAAAGCCATAAATGCCGACTTCTGAGGTTCATAACTATCTATAGAAAACTTCAAACATATCAAACTCACTTTTAAACTTCGCTTTATACTTAATACTATTTATTAAAAATATCAAAAAAATATCAGAATAAGATGGATGAGTTTTGGCGAATAGTCTACACGCGTTTATGATCTTCCAATAGGATACAAGCGCTGCTTTACTGAGGGTTCGAGGCCCGCGGACCCTTGTATGGGGACTTTCGCCACCGGAGTATCTTTGTCTCGTCAAACTAGATATAATAGCCTTGCGAACTCTCTCGCTGCTTCTGGGAATCCCTCTACCTATCTATCTCGAAGACCTCGGTGTATATATGTACTATATGTGGAAACTTCTTGAATGTTCAATTAATTATCTATAAACCCATTTAACTCAGTTTTTTCTAATATTCTTCTAAAAAGCAATATAAAAATATAAAATATAATTTAAGCCAAAATGCCAATAAATTTTGAGGCTTCTAAGCTTCTACCTAAATTTTCCGAACTTATAACTCAGCCACACAGACTCCGAATTGAGCAAATTCAGTCTTAAAGTTATTTTTATGTAATTATCTATCAAATGACACTAAATTCACTAAAATCAGAGTTAATATGCAAAATGTGAGTCCCGTGATCATACTGGTATAATTGTACAATTTATATTATTATTTAATACATTAATACTCTATTCTTAAATTAATTAGTAACTTAAGTAATTATTTAATTATATACTTAATTATATATTTAATTAATTATTTACTTAATTACTTATTTAATTATGTAATTATCCACTTAAGTATATTTAATTAATTAATTTAATCTAATTATTAATTCAACTAATTATTAATTATCTATATTAATTATTTATCTAATTAATTATATTATTTATTTTTAAAATTCTCTCTCTCCCCTCCTGTTTTCTTCCTCCTTACACATGCACCTTCTCCCCTTCTTCCTCGTGCAGACCCGCCGCCCACCTCCTCTCCTCGTCGTCCATCATCTCAACGCCCGACGATTCACCCAAAAACCTCGCTCTCATCCTCCGCCGGTGGTGATGCCATCTGCCTTCGTTGGTCAGCACGCCATCTCCGCCTATATAAGGAGACCCAACCCCTTTTCTGAGACCCATCCACCATTTCTTCAAGCTTTTCCCAGTGAACTCCAAGCGATAGGTGACAGCTCAAGCTTCGTTAAGCGAGAGAGAGCAAACAAAGGTGAGATCCATTACTGGCAAGTGCTTCAAGCAGTTCCGCGACAACCTCTCATTAGCATCGCGGTGGAGGCAACGATCTGAAGCATCTGCTCTACTTCCAAGCATCAATCATCATACATCATCAGGTTAGCCTCCCTCCTTTCCTGTTTCTCTGATAGATTCCTTCTTCGATTCTCTTCTTAATCATTCTCCCCTCCTCGTTTTCTCTCTTCTCCCTTAAATTTTCTCGATTTGACTAGTTTTATCGTGATCCATCGTATCTAACCATCGTCGATTTCATTTCATTCGATCGTTTCTGCCTTCTTCGCACTTTCTCCTTTCACAACCTTGATCCTTCGCCGATCATGTTCGACGATCGGAGGCTTGAAATTTCTTTCTCCACCATTGGAGATTCCCCGCTCACAGTCTCCTGTTACCTGTTGAGGATCGAGCCTCAAGCTCGAGTCAATTCATGCTCGTGGGACATCAAAGCACTGTATCGATTAGAGAATCAGGTCCTCATCCGTTGCAGCATTACGTGGAGAGCTTCGATTGCACATGCAGTAGACGAGCATCCTCTGTCGCCATTTGAGTAGCATAAAACCTTCGGAATAATCTCCATTTGATGCTGACTGACCACCTTCATCGAGCTTCACGAGCAACCCTGCCATTCTATTGAAGACCCCTGCCACCACATGCGAAGAATCATGTAGAGTGCCACCGTACACCGTTGTGCATCTTCGTCGTTCAGTTGAATTTGCCGTTCGATCGGATTTCATCCGACAATCCTTACTTCTCCACTCGTCGCCATCACATCAGATCCGACGCCCAACCGCTCAATCTTAGTCGTTTGCTGCGTTAGCTTGATCACGTGCTTTGCATGTTTATTGGGAGACCTTCTGGGCATTTTACGATGATACAATCTGATGATATCTGATTTGCGAGCAGGTCCTGATGCTAAGAGATCACATGCTTAGCACGTGGCATATTGAATATTTTACAGGGAAGGCCCTCGTACTCTAGCAAATTCCGAATAGGTCCAGGACGAACTGCGATCACGTGGTCTGCACGTGATGCCTGGAACTTTTTGCGCGCATGCCCCTGCATTTCTGAGATTTTACACGCATACCTCCAGATTTCCATATTACTGTAAATAAGCCCCCATATTGTATATATTACTATGCATACTCTATATATACTAAATAAAACACAAAGCATCAAATTTTAATAAATATACATATAAATATTGTATTTTACTATATATAAAATATTAAAATATTTTTAAAAATAATAATAAGATTTTTTTAATAAATCATAAAGCACTTAAACTATTAAAAACTTTAAAATTCATAAAACTATAAAAATACTTTAAAAATCCTATAAAAATTAGCTACAACATATTTCACTGTCTTTCACACAGAAAATCAAAAATAAAATAAAAATCAAATAATAAAACCAATAAAAAAATATAGAATACATAAAAACATGTAAAAATCATAACAAATTCAATAAAAATCACATAAATATGCACAATCCATCATTTTAAAGATATTTTGTCCTTATTTTCAATAAAATAAAATAAAAATATCTTCTTACTATTTTTTATTTTAAAAATAGAAAATACTTCGCAGTTTTCAATAAAAACTTTGTTTCTCACCTTAAAAATAATCCAAAATCCATACAAATTTTAAAAACTTCTTAAAAACTCATAATAACAGAAAACAAAATTAAAACATAATAATAATAAAATAAAAATCAAATAAAATTTACAAAATTTTTTCTAACAATAAAAAATACAAAATACTTAAAATTAATAAAAATAATATAAAAATCCAGAAAAATTACTTAAAAATAAATAAAAATTAGGAAACCCATAAAACCTTAATTTTCTACCATTTTACCCTTGTTTTCAACAGTTTACCTTCATGAGTTCGTCTCTCCCGTACTTTACGCTGCACATCTAAGTTTAGGAGTATAAATAAGATAAAAATAATTTTTTCTGGTAAAATTTGGCTGATCATTACAGTGTCACTAATCTTCTTTTAGACTAGTCGATCGGTCTGTTTTTCAGTAGTCCATTGAATTAAGGCAAGTGAAATATTACTGATTCACTTTATTTTTTAATAATTTGAGCATATGCGGTAGTTGATTGAGAGAAACATTAACCACCTGAAATGAGTTAGTTGATTGATGAAAGGGATGCTGCGGTATTTAGATTTTTTTACTATACTTAATGATGATAAATTTTCTCTACACATTTGTTTAAAGGGATTTTATCACTTGTGCCCCTCCGAGATGTTGCAATATCAGTTATGCCCCTATCTTTTTCGTAATATCAGTTGTGCCCCTCAAAAGTTTCTCCGTTATCAGTTGTGCCCTTCCGTCAGGTTGACCGTCAATGAATTGACTTAACCATGGTTTTTTCAAACCTTGGTGCATTTAAGAGGGGTATTATTGTCAGGGACCTCTTCTTCCTCCTCCAACCTCCTCCTCCTCCCTCTCCGGCCTGAGCTCCACCCCGAGCTCCCCTCCCCTCCCCGACGCCGCCCCGAGCTCCCCTCCCCTCCCCGGCGACACCCCGCAGCCCCTACCCTCCCCGGCGCCGCACCTCCTCCCCCCCGCACCTCCTTCTAGCCCGCCGCCCCCTCCCCTCCCCGGCGCCGCCCCCTCCCCTCCCCGACACCGCCCCCTGTGCCCCCTCCCCATGTCAGAAGCTCGGGGCGGAGAGGGGGGAGGAGGAGGTCGGGGCGGCACAGTCATGAGTCAGCGAAGGGTTGTCGTGCGCGTACGTGAACGTCGCTGGGCAGCTTTGCTTGAAGAATGTCGAGTACCTGCAAATCATCATCACAGAATCGAGAGATTACCAACCATGTATTATGCTTCCACCATTGGAGAGAAGGGGAATGTTTCGAACCTGGAAGGCTTGCAGGTCTGTGGGTTGTTGTACGCGTTCCTGCAGCAGAGCTCGTCGGTGCCGAAGGCCTCGCAGCCGCTCTTGCACCCTGCCACCACCCCTGCCCTGCTCACCCTCAACTGGAGCTCCACGGGACATGTGGAGAGAAGGTTCTCCCGGCAGCCGACCACAGGGCAGGTGCCCTTTCCCTCGTGCGGGGTCACCGTCATGGGCACGTTGAAGCCGTCATGGGCACAGGGGGCGACGGCGGGGAGGGGAGGGGGCGGCGGGCTGGAAGGAGGTGCGGGGGGGAGGAGGTGCGGCGCCGGGGAGGGTAGGGGTTGCGGGGAGCTCGGGGCGGAGAGGGAGGAGGAGGAGGTCGGAGGAGGAGGAAGAAGATGGGAAGAGGAGGAAGAAGAAGAGGTTGGGGAAGAGGAGGAAGAAATGACCATATAACCTTTAAAAAAAAATAATTCCGCTTATATCCTCAAAGTTAACGTCCGTTTGCACTGTAGATGGACGGTCACTAACCCGAGGGGCACAAGTGATAAAATAGCAAGTTTTGAGGGGCACAACTGATATTACGAAAAAGATAGGGGCATAACTGATATTGCAACATCTCGGAGGGGCACAAGTGATAAAATCCCTTGTTTAAATTTCTACTTAAAAAACAAAGATATAATATCAAATAAACCTAAACATATAATATCTTACACCCATATGGTCTAAACAATACCTTTCTTTTTTCTTCTTTCTTCTTTTTCCGAAGAGAGAAACATCTTTCTATTTTTTTAATTTTAAGCAATATTATTTATCTGAACAACACTCCGAGAAGTAAACTTCCTTGGTGTCAACTTCAAGGGAAAATTTGTTTTGTAAGGCACACAAACGTTTTTCATATCATACATTAGGTAAAAGTCGTTATTGTTAAACTGCCTCTTAAGAGGCTACTTTCGTTTTTGCATAAAAAGTAGTTTCAGTTTTGATTTTGATTAAAAGATTATCCTTTTCGAAAAATATTTTAACTCAAGTACGTCTCCTGATTAAAAGTCGTTTTTTAATAGGTACGGCTTTTTTGTTAAATTCTAGTGGATCAACATCAGTTGTAGACGTTTCTTTTAATTTCTAGTCTTTAAAGTCAAATACTTTTCATAGCAATTTCTTTCTCTCGGAAACGGTACCAAGAATTTTCCTCGTTTGAGTCATCAAGGTGTCAACTTTGGGTTGGAGATCGCGACCAGCAACGAGATCCTCGCTTGGGTTCCTCCCCTTTCTCGGGTTAAGCAAGTGGTTCACCCCCCCATTTCCTCGTGGGGCCATGTGGGCAGAGCAGATAAGGTTTGCTGAGATTTGCAATCCGAGATGTGGAAATTCTCAGATTTTTTGCTCTCGTCTTTCCATCAACGCAATGGGTAGGGAGAGCTGTACTGACCAACAATCGGTGGGAAAGAAGGGGGGACCTTCTCGTTGTCAACTTGTTGGTAACCTGTGGAATGTTCTTCTGCTCTTGTTGGATATAGTGATATCATTAGGAGGGTTTTGATTGGTTGGGGTTCGGGGCAAAGACCACTGCCGGATTTGCTTCCTTTTTGGGTTGCTGCTGGTTTTCTATTTTTCACTCGATTCCCCTTTGAGATCTATGCAACACCTTGTAGATATACATGCCTGGGTGTTCCCTTGATCGTTAGTTTGAGTCTGGTGCTTGCTGCTGTCCATGCTCTAAATTTCTTGGAAAAAGGAAGGATCTGAGGGATGATTGATATATTTTGTGATGTGGGTTTTGTATGTGGGTTGTAGGATTTGCCGTTTTCCAAGATAAAGTTGCTTCTTTGGTGCTAAATCTCTCTATTTTTTGTCGGGTTGACTTGGCAGATCTGGTTCTCTTTTGAATTCTCCGGTGTGTGAATGTTTGGTGCCCTAATTGTCGGTACTGTTACGTTGTTCTTGTGGTGAGGAAGTGTTTGCTGCTGCTGCCTCGTATGTTCTAAGTTTCTTGAAAAAGGAGGACCTTGTGGGCTATGATAGATTTTCTTGTTGGGTATTTGGGTGCTGTGATTCTCGCGAAATCTCTATGTTCTTTGGTGGTTTGACTTGGCAGATCTGGTTTTCTGGCCTTACAGTTTGTTGGTACTGTTCCTTTCGTCTTTAGCTCTGAGATCTTGTGGTTGGGGGAAGGGTGGATGAGTGGGACAGTTATAAGTGGAGGTTGTGAGAGTTTTTGTTGATGAGTTTGAACTTGTGATCAAATGGGTGGTTCATCCAAAACCATCCTTTGGTTTAGGAGGGACCTCAGAATTGATGACAACCCCGCGCTCGCTGCAGCTGCAAGGGACGGCAGTGTATTGCCGGTTTTCCTGTGGTGTCCTGAGGAAGAAGGGCAGTTTTACCCTGGTCGTGTCTCGCGTTGGTGGCTGAAGCAGTCCCTCATGAACTTGGATCAGGCCTTGAGGTCTCTTGGTTCCCCACTTTGTTTCATCAAAGCGGCGAGCACTCTTTCTGCCCTCTTGCAGTGCATCAGCGCTACCGGAGCTACAAGAGTGGTCTACAATCGTCTATATGGTAACTGACATTCTCAGCCTTTTGGTTCTTAATATCACTGACTGTATGCTACTTAGTTTGGTTGGTTCACTTCATTTACACTATGCATCTACAAAGATATTTCATCATCAATCAAACATTGTATGCTTGGTTTTTTATAGCAGGTGTTTTTTCGTTTCTTCTAAAACAAGCTTACGTATGTAACACTAGTAAACCTTGGCCATGGCCTTCTAGCATCCATCTTTTAGCTTGATTTGTATATTGGGTTAATGTTCTTTAGGTACCCACATAGATACCATGTTGACCCAGAAGTTTGTGAAATACTGATGAACTGCAATGACCTCTACAACAACATTATGGGTTGATAAAATACTATCAATTATGGGTGATGCCTAAATGTTTTTCTCTCGCAGCAGCGGGAGAAATTCTGACTGGTATCTACTTGTTTGTGATGAAAGCCTATGGCAGTCAGTAGTTACCATAATTTAAAATAGTTTCATATGGAAAAATTGTTAGTGTTGATATAAGAATGTGCAAACTCGAATCTAAAATTTGGGTGGTCAGTTTGGATCCCACTGACTTTAAACTTGAGAATATGTTGGGAAATGATATTCTTGATAATGAATACAGGGTCTTGAATTGGGTCGGTACAAATGATTTTAGAGTATGCTCTCTCTGATAATGGAAGCGGCCAACTGTAAATGCAGTAGAATCTGTTGGGAAAATAAAGAGAGATGTTTATCCCTTGAGTCCTAGGCTCTCTTATATAAGGAGAGACCTATGGAAAAATTACATAAAGTAAACAAAGAAGAAAGAAAATAGATAAAAGATACATGAACATAAGATATATCTCTACACTCTCCCTCAAGATGGAGCATAGATATCTATCATGCGCAACTTGGATAAGCACTTCTGGAATGACCCTCTAAGTAAGGCTTTGGTGAAAATGTCTGCCGTCTGGTCTCCTGAGCTGACATGGGGTGTAGAAATGAAGCCTTTCTGGATCATATCACGCATATAATGACAATTAACCTCAATGTGTTTTGTCCTCTCATGAAATGCAGATTATTAGCAATAAATAATACAACTTCATTGTCGCATTTCAGCAACATGTGAAGATGAACATCTATATATAGATCTGTCAGGACTGCTTTCAACGTTGGATCTAGCAACCACAATTTGCTTCTTACTCTTCCATGAGACAATCGACTCTCCGACAAATATAGCGAATCCTGATTTAGACTTCCTGTCCTCTGAGCACCCTGTGTAGTCTGCATCTGCGCATGTTGAGATAGTAATAATGCCATCCTTTCTTAACAACAACCCTGCACTTGGAGATGATTTAAGATACCTTAGTATCATTTATATAGCATCCATATGTACTTGACGAGGTTGTTCCATGAACTGGCTCACTCTACTAACTGCAAATGAAATATCAGGTCTGGTAATGGTAACATAAAGAAGCTTTCCCACCAGTTCCCTGTATCTTCTCCTGTCAACCTCATAGGTGTCATCATCATACAACCTCATGCTTGGATCCATGGGTGTAGAAGCAGGTCGACATCCAAGCATGCCCGTGTCACTTAGCAAGTCAGACGCATATTTTCTCTGAGTCATCACAAGCCCTTGTTGATTTCTGGCATAACTCTAAATCAGAAAGTATCTAAGCACTCCTAGATCCTTGGTAAGAAATTCACGGCCCAGAAATTTGCTCTTTTTATTCCATGTATATCATCTCTTGTAATAAGTATATCAACATACACCATAATAACAGTCGTACCTCTGGAGGTCCTCTATCAAAAAGAGAACGATCTGCATTCGACCGTTTGAACCCTTGCTTCTCAAACAAATCTGAGAGCTTTTAGAACCAAGCTCTCGAGCTCTGCTTAAGGCCACAGATGACCTTATGAAGTCTGCACACCTGTGAACATTCCCCCTTAACAGCAAACCCTGACGATTGTTGCATGTAGACTTCTACCTGAAGATCACCATACATAAAGGTATTCTTGACATCTAATTGAAACATGGGATAATATCGTATTACAACAATAGATAAAAGAATCCGTAAGGTAGAATGACGAGCAACTGGAGAAAATATGTCAAGATAATCGACCCGTATGTCTGAGTAAACCCCCGGACAACTAGTTGAGCCTTGTACCTATCAATGCTACCATCTGCATTTTGCTTCACTGTAAATACCCATTTGCGACTTACTATAGATGCTCAATAGGAGTTGGAACAAGACTCCAAGTACCTCGTGACTGAAGAGCCGTCATCTCTTCCTCCATAGCCAGATGCCATCTATTTTCAGCCAATGCCTCTTGGTATGTCTGTGGTATATCCACAACGGACAAAGCAACTGTAAACCTCCTGAAGTCACCTGTCAGACACTCAAAGGTGACATGAGAAGCAATCGGATATGAAGCACGTGAACGCTTCTACTTCCTCAGAGCAATAGGCAAATCAAGTTCTACAGCATCTGTACCAACATCCCTATCATCCCCTTCCTGAAATAGCCTCTGCTGAGAAACACCATCAGACCCATCATTAGAAGTAATGTTGTCAGACCAAATCTGAGGCATGCTTGATGATTGACCATGATCATGAGTAGGGGCTGGCCGTCGATTGTAGTGATGTGGTAGAGGAGGAACCAAAATAATGGGAGGAGGTAATACTAGTGAAGGTGATGGTGGTGGAGGTGACAGTGGATACATGGGTGGAGGTGGAATATAGATCTCATCATCTGAATTTGACGGTGCCAACCTGTCGCATGTAGGAGAGAAGAATATGACAGACTGAAAAAACGTGACAACTGTACTGACATAATTCCTCCGACGCAATGGGTCATAGCGATAATAACCCTTTAGAGTCCTGGAATACCCGACAAAAATGCATTTGACAACTCTAGGATAGAGCTTGTCAATCCCTGGAGACAACTGATGGACAAATGCAACGGACCCAAAAACACGAGGGGTAAGGGAGAACAACTCCTTGTTAGGAAAAACAAGGGAGAAAGGTATCTTCTCCCCCAACATCGATGAGGACATACAGTTAATGAGGTAACATGCTGTGAGAATTGCATCGCCCCAGAATGAGTGCGGTGCACAACTCTGGATAAGAAGCGTACGAGTGACATCAAGAAGGTGACGGTGCTTTCTTTCTGTGACACCATTCTGTTGGGACGTGCAAGCATAAGATGTTTGATGTAGGATGCCGTGAGATAAAAAGAATTGATATAGTATATGGGTATATAATTCAAGAGCATTATCAGTTCACACAATTTTGACAGTGGTGGAAAAAAGATTCCGTACTTCTTTAATAAAATTCATAATAGTATAACTTGCTTCTGATATACTCTTCAACAAGAAAACCCAAGACAAACGACTATAATCATCCACAACAACTAAATAGAACCGTGTCCCTGATGATCGGAAACACGACTCGGACCCCAAATGTTAACATGGAAAAACTCAAAAGGAGAGCTACTGCTCCGACTCCGACGACTAGGGAAGACGGACCGATGATGCTTCCCTAACTGACATGCTTCACAATTGAACGAGTGGTGAGATCTGAGGAAGAATTGCAGATGCCATAGATAAGGAGAGACAGGTCCAGTAGTTTGAGAGGATGCTCAAGCATAAGGTGTTTGGACCAGTCGATACAACCCGCTTTGCTCACGACCACAACCAATCACTCTGTCCGTAAGAATGCCCTGAAACACAATAGTTGATTGGTTAAATATTGCTCGATAACATAAGTCTTTAGTAATCTGACTAATTGACAGTAAATTAATTGAGAAATTAGGAGCATGCAACACATTCTGCAACTTCATAGAAGGCATCAAGATAATCTCCCCCTGTCCTATGATGGGAAAATGAGTCCCATCTGCTATGATCATTGTCTTTCCTGGAGAAGTTTGCTTGTAGGATATGAGCTGGTGTCTGTCTCCACACAAATAATGTGTCGCTCCTGAATTTTATAATCCATTCTGAGGTATCCGAACCCTGATAAGAAGTAGAAGTATGAGCACTACTTGAGGAACTAGCTCTTGCAGTAGCAACAACGTCCGAGCTGCTCTCTGAAATAGGTAAAGGAGTACTGGCTGGGGGCATGATATCTCACAGTCGAAACACAAGCTCATCATATCATTAATCTGATGCGGGTGGAGCGCTATGATGCTGAATCTGTTCTGCTATGCTGGCAGATGCTGGGAAACCATGCTTGGAGTAGCATGTATCTTCGGTATGACCAGTCCGATGACAATAGGTACACGGTGGTCCACAACCACGACCCTCTCTACCACGTAGTCCTCGTCCACGAAAATGAGTTGGGTTACCTCTTCCACGAGAGGCCGCCATAGCAGAAGATTTGGGCACATGTGCAGAGCTTGAGATATTGATCCTGCTCAATCTCCGAAAGGCTTCCTCCATGGGAGGAATGGTGTTAACATATATATTAGTGTTCTTTATGTCTCTCTGTTATTTTTATTTTCAGCTGTACGCTCTATGTAATTTACCCATAGGCTTCTCCCCTATATAAGAGAGCCTAGGGCTTATGGAATAAACATCTCGTTCATTTTTTTCCCAACATGGTATCAGAGCGACGGTCCTAGACCGGAGTTCTCGAAACCCTAACCCTATCCCTACCCCACCCGTCGGCCTCTCTCTCTCTCTCTCATCGACGCCGCGGGGCACAACTGCGCCTCCGCCGCGCGAGTGCGCTTCCGCACTAGCGTTCTTGCGCCTCCGCTGCACCAGCACTCCTGCGCCTGTGCGCCTAGCGTGCACCCTCACGCGCGACTGCGCGATCACTCTCACGCGCGACTGAGCGCCTGCCTTGCGTCCCTGGATGGTTCAGAGGGCACCGTAGAACCCTAAGTGTGTGCTAAGACCTAAAGCGCACAACGTCAACTACATGGGTTTAGTTGCTTGAGGTCTACAGATGCAACTAAACCCGTCTATGTCATTGTAGACAAATCATATCTTCAGTCAATCGCTCCAGTCTTCAGTTTCAATATGTCAGAAAGTAAGGCGGATATCCCATCTATTGGCGCCTTTCGTGGTCCAGCGCCTATTGTAAAGATGGACGGTACAAACTATGAACTCTGGGCGATGCAGTTCATGAGCATGATGAAGTCAACAGGTAAGAAGCATATTCTTACCGAACCAGAGCCTGCTGAGAAGACTGGAGCCAATGCCTCTTGGGAGGCCGATGACGCATACGCCAAAGTTTGGCTATCTGGCACGTTGGCGATCGAGATTGCCAATGACATTCTACATCAGCCCACGACCAAAGACATGTGGGACATTCTGGCGGCTACATATTCTCAGGCGAATAACGAGACAAAGATTCTGCAACTCCAGCATGATATATTCACTATAAAGCAGAATGGTCGCCCTCTACATTCACTCTACACATCCCTGAGAGGGATGTTCGAGAAGCTCTACAGCTTCATGCCTCTGACAGCCACGCCAGAACAACAGAAGACATATCGGAATGCGACTATGGTGGGCGTGTTCCTTGCTGCACTTGATCCAGAATATGAGGCGGCACGATCCCAGATCTTGGCCGATTCTACTATTCCTCCCATGGAGGAAGCCTTCCATAGACTGAGCTGCATCACCGTTCCTTCCACGGCCACGAATCAGAATGCTTCAGCCATGGCCGCCAACAGGGGTCGCGGATTTCATCATCAGATCCGTGGACCTCGTGGCAGAGGGGGCCGCACTCGGCCAACATGTACCTACTGTCATCATGTTGGACACAATGAATACACATGCTACTCGAAGCATGGATTTCCTGCATTTGCACGAGTCACTGAGCAGATAGAGCCTCCATCTGCTGCCACTTTGGACCAGCGGTTCGATGATCTAGTTGCCCGTCTAAGGGGCATTATTCCCCCATCTGGCCCAACACCCACTACTGAGAGTCCATCTGATGCTGCTGCTTCTGCCTCTGCGTCTACCAGTGCTTCAGGTAGCATACTTGCATTTACCAGGAGTAGATCAGATACATTACCTTGGATTATGGACTCGGGCGCTACACATCATCTATGTGGCGATTAGAGTTTACGTACAGGATATTCTCAGATTCCTCCAGGCCGAACAGTGGTCATTGCCAATGGTACACATTCTCCCATCACTGGTCAGGGGAAGATTAGACTGACATCTTCTATGCAGCTCAAGAATGTGCTACATGCACCTGATTTTCAATGAATTTGTTTTTTCGAGGCTCTCAATGAATTTGTTATCAATCAGTCAGATTACAAAGGATTTACAATGTCGGGCAATTTTTGATCCATCTTCTCTTATTTTTCAGGACATCCGTACGGGAAACGTGATTGGTCGTGGCTATGAACAAGGATGCCTCTATCGCCTAAATCAGACTCCATTCGCTGGAACCTCATCCCTTCCCACTGGACCAGTATCTCCTTTGCTGTGGCATCTACGCTTTGGGCATCTACCGCTTCAGAAGTTGCGTCGTGTGTTACCCCAGGGTCTTCCTCACACATCTATCCAATGTGAAGCTTGTCAGTTGGGAAAGCATCACCGATCTACCTTTCCCAGTCGTCCAGGTCGGAGTAGTACCTCCAAGTTTGAGTTATTTCATATTGATATCTGGGGTCCGAGTCGTGTACCTGATCATCAAGGACACAAAATTTATATAGTTATTGTGGATGACTTCTCTCGTTTGTCATGGGTATTTTTGATGAAAAATAAATCTGAAGCATGCAATATTATTATTCATTTTCTAAATGAAATTCAAAATGTTTTCTCCACATCTGTGAAATTTGTGAGAAGCGATAATGCCCTAGAACTGTGCACTCATGTCCTAGCCAACTACTACTCATCGAAAGGGATATTCCTTCAAACATCCTGTGCTTATACCTCTCAACAAAATGGGATTGCTGAAAGGAAACATCGCCACCTACTAGATGTCACAAGATCACTCCTTATACAGAGTCATGTTCCTTATTCTTACTGGGGGGACACGGTTCTCACAGCATGTTATCTAATTAACTGTATGCTGTCCTCTGTCTTGGATGAACATATTCCTTTTTCCCTTATCTATCCTGGTAAGGATCTGTTTTCCCTTACTCCTCGTGTGTTTGGTTCAGTTGCCTTTGTCCACCAGTTGTCTCCTGGTACTGACAAGCTCTCTCCTAGGGCTGTCAAGTGTGTGTTTGTTGGGTACTCCAGAACTCAAAAGGGGTACAAATGCTTTGATCCCTTGCGTAGGCGGTATATGGTCAGTGCAGATGTTACATTTTTGAATCCGTAATGTATTTTTCATCCTCAGGTGATCAACAACTACCTACACTGACTACCGACGCCATATATATGACACCACCACCTCCAACACCGTCACCACCTCCTCCACCACCACCACCACCAGCTCCACGTACTATTCCCGTTTCACCACTACTATTCCATTATACCCGCAGGCCTCCTCCAGCTCATGGTCATGACTCATCTCCTAGCTCGCCTATGGTATGTACTGAAGATATTTCTCTTGATGGATCTAATGATATTTCTGAGCAGGATATGTTGCAGGGGCCAGATGCGGACACAGCTGATTTAGATATTCCTATTGCTATACGCAAATCGAAGAGGAGCTGCGTTACATATCCATTAGCGGCTTCTGTGTCATTTGAGCGACTATCTGGGGATTTCAGGAACTTTGTGGTGGCCTTGTTAGCTGTAGATATTCCACGAAATTATCAAGATGCTCTGCAGGATAGTAGATGGCGTCTAGCAATGGAGGAAGAAATGGCAGCACTTCAATCTAGGGGAACTTGGAGTCTAGTTCCTATACCTCCAGATGTGACCTCGGTGAGCTGCAGCCTGCAAGTGGGTATTTACGGTGAAGCAAAATGCAGATGGCAGCATTGACAGATACAAGGCCCGCCTTGTTGCACGTGGCTTTACACAGACATACGGTGTGGATTACCTTGATACATTCTCGCCAGTAGCCCGTCATTCCACTCTACGGATCTTGCTATCAGTCGCAGTCAGTCGAGAGTGGCCACTATATCAGCTGGATGTGAAGAATGCGTTCTTATATGGAGACCTACAGGAGGAAGTCTATATGCAACAACCTCCCGGTTTTGCTGTTGAGGGGGAGTGTTCCAAGGTATGCAGACTTCATAAGGCTATCTATGGCCTTAAGCAGAGCCCCAGGGCATGGTTTCAGAAGCTCTCAGACCTCTTTGAAAAACAGGGATACAAACGCTCTAATGCTGATCATTCCTTGTTTGTACAGAAGAATTCAAGAGGTATTATTGCAATTATGGTTTATGTAGATGACATCCTGATTACAGGAGATGACGAGCAAGGCATAAAGCAGGCGAAAGAGAAGCTGGGGAGCGAATTTGTCATTAAGGATCTTGGAGTCCTTAGATACTTTCTGGGGCTGGAATTCGCTAGAAATCCGTATGGGTTAGTAATGTCGCAGAGAAAATATGTTACAGACTTGTTGAGTGAAACATGTATGCTTGGGTGTCGGCCTGCCACGACACCAATGGACCCCAGCATGAAGCTATATGATGATGACACAGAGGAGGTGAACAGGAGAAGATACAGAGAACTGGTAGGCAAACTGTTGTATGTCATGATCACTAGGCCCGATATATCCTTTGCAGTGAATCGTGTGAGCCAGTTCATGGAGCAACCAAGTCAGGTTCATATGGATGCCATACATATGATACTCAGATACCTCAAATCATCTCCAGGTTCAGGTTTGCTATTCAAGAAGGGCAAGGGGATTTCTATCTCAACATGCGCGGATGCAGACTATGCAGGTTGTCCCAAGGACAGGAAGTCCACCTCTGGGTTTGCAGTCTACGTTGGAGATTCTCTAATCTCATGGAAGAGCAAGAAACAGACGGTGGTAGCCTGATCTAGTGCTGAATCTGAATATAGGGCTATGGCTCAGGCTAGCACAGAGATGATGTGGGTAAAGGCTGTGCTTACAGATCTATGCATAGATGTACCACTTCCTATGAACTTAGAATGTGACAATCAGGCAGCCTTGTTCATTGCAAACAACCCAGCATTCCATGAGCGGACCAAGCATATTGAGGTCGACTGTCACTTCATACGTGACATGGTTCAGAAGGGGTTCATTGCTACATCTCATGTTACTTTAGAAAATCAAACCACCGATATATTCACCAAGGCATTACTACGAGGCCCATTCCAGAAGTGTGCGTCCAAGCTGAGCATGATTGATATCTATGCTCCATCTTGAGGGGGAGTGTTAACATATATATTAGTGTTCTTTATGTCTCTCTGTTATTTTTATTTTCAGCTGTATGCTCTATGTAATTTACCCATATGCTTCTCCCCTATATAAGAGAGCCTAGGGCTTATGGAATAAACATCTCGTTCATTTTTTCCCAACAAATGGTAACATATGCCAGAATATGAAAAGAAGCAGCCTCATACTGTGAGTCTAGAGAGGCTAGAAAAACTCCCACCATCGTGGCAATTCAGTATGTTTTTAATTGCTTTGGAGTAGCTGTGAGGGGGCATGAAGCTATGAATCTTCTCAAACATTCCCCGTAATGCAGTGTAGTGAGCATGCAGGGGTCGACCATTCTGCTTTATCGTGAAGATGTCGTGTTGAAGCTGTAAACCTTTGTCTCATTCTTGTCCCGTGAACACGTGGCAGCAAGAATGTCCCACATGGCTTTGCCAGTGGGCTGATGTAAGACATCATTTGCAACGTCTGGAATCAAGGTACCATACAACCGAACCTAAGCATATGCGTCATCAGCCTCCCTTGAGGCATACAATCATGTCTTCTTCGTTGGCTCATCCTCGGTAAGAATATGTTTCTTACACATAGACTTCATTATGCTCATGAACTACATGGCCCATAATTCGTAGTTCGACCCATCCATCTTCACAATAGGCGCAGGACCTCTGAAGGCGCATGTGGTGAGAATTTATATCTTGCTTTCTGACATGATGACTGGAGACGACTATTGTTGTAGACGAAATAAACTTTAGTCTATACTGACATGAAGAGGTTTGGTTGCATGTGTAGACTCACACAACCAAACCCATCAATATGGAGGTACATGAGGAAACCCCTCGAGTAAGGGGACGACAGCGGGGTCGAAGACGTCTAGGCCCGAGGTGGCGAGACCCAAGGGGCCACACGAGGGGGCTGCAACATGGCGGGGCCCTGGGCAACGGAAAGGGCCTGGGGCAACGTGGCCTTGGGCAACAACGACAAGAGGCTTGAAGGGTGGGGGGATTAGGGTTAGGGTTTGGTACAAGAGCTCCGGTCTAGGACTGCCGCTCTGATACCATGTTGGGAAAATAAAGAGAGATGTTTATTACTTGAGCCCTAAGCTCTCTTATATAGGGAGAGACCTATGGGAAAATTACATAAAGTAGACAAATAAGAAAGAAAATAGATAAAAGATACATAAACATAAAATATATCTCTACAAAACCAAATGTTGGACGTAGAAGAAATCAAGGGCAAAATGCGGATGTCTTTTTGACAATCATATAACTCATATGTACGAGGTTCACTGCCACTAACTAGTCGATGTCCTCGATGACATATCTTATTCTCTTATGAAAAAAAATAATGTAGAAGATACCTACGTGAGACCTAACCCTATGGGGGCATATATAACACCGATACAAATAGATCCCCTACAAACAATCAGATCTACAAACCCAAAAACTGAATTTTTTGAGACCATCATCTTTAAGTCTCCTTAGGGTTGGGGGAGTGCTTCCTGCTAGACCCTCTCCCCCTTTAGGTTCATTGATTAGGCAACGAATTTCCATTTGAGACGGTAGGTTTTACCGGACAAAGATGCAAGGAAGCCACAAATTTGGGCTCTATGATGTATCATATTGAACGTATGGGTTAGGATTCAAGGCATCTCAAACATGTTTGTATAGTGGTATGATTGTGTGATTGGGGTTGATGTGAAAACTCTCTAGGGTTAGATCTGTATGTTTGCATGATCTCTTCTTCATCCTTGGTATCTGCAAGAAAGGTAACATGAAACTAATTGATTTATAAACATTCAAGTATGTGCCCAGTCGATGCTTTATCCGTGATAACAAACTTTATCCTTCGCTTTACATCAGCGTGCGATGTGGCCTAACCCGTCGCATCTGAAACACCTCCTCCTAGATGGGCGCAACACTGTGCGAGCTCGCAAATCCCCGGCATCCAGGGGACTGGGGGCGAGACCAATACCCTACGTGAAAGACCCCCTCACCGAGAATCTCCTCTGAGGGTCGCCCACCACGGACTCACACACGGGAGCCTTCCCCTAATCATCCCACACCCCGACCTCTCTGGACAACGTTACACATTCTATCAGAATGTCTTCTGGATTTCGTCATCTTGTCCCATCCCATCAAATGGATCCCACACCTGCTCAGCTCCCATCTGTCCAGAAGAATCTCCTCATGAGTTCCTCGATACGCGAATAGACCTAGACAGGTAGCTGCCTCAAGGAACATAATAAATCGGTATGGCTGACAACACATGCTTCAACATCACCATCTTCCTCCCCTTCGAGAGCATCGTCGCGTTCAACCTTGCCATCCTACCCTCAAGTCTGTCCAGTAAAACCTCCAGTCCCGATTCTTTGGCTTCCCTGCCACCAAAGGAAGACCCAAATACATGATTGGAAGGCCTGACGTGGGACAGTCCAAACATGTCATCGCCTCTTGCATCTCACGGTCGTCCAAGCGGAAAGGAACCATCACGGATTTAGCCCTGTTGATACGTAGCCCAGAAAGGTCTCCAAATATATCTATGATGTCAGATGCCCGCCGAATCTTCTCCCGCTCCGTCCCCAAGAACACAATAGTACTGTCTGTATACTGCAAAAGCGGAATAGCAATCTCATCACGATCGTATCCTCCACACCGACCAACACTCATGGCCAATCTCATCATAACTGCCAGCACGTCTGCTACAATGGTAAATAGGAGTGGCGCCAACGGACAACCCTGCCTGATCCCCCTCTGCGGCTGAAAGAATCCCCCTTCCGGTCTGCCATTGACGGGAATCGCATGAGAAGATGTCATAACACACCGCTTGGTACACCCAATCCAATGCTTCGGGAAATCCCTCTTATCTAAGTAACCCATAGAAAACACCAATCGATGCAATTATAAGCTTTTGCAAAGTCCACCTTCCATAAAATGCCCTTAACTTTGCATCGTTTCCAACCCGTAGCAATCTCAGAAGCTACCACCAGACCATCCGCCATAAGTCGCCCAGGTACAAAAGTCATCTGCTAAGGAGAAATGATCCTCCCCCAAAGCCCTTTCAGACGGTTCGCTAGGATCTTATAAATGATTAGGTAAACTGCATTAGACAAGGCAATCAACCTGTAGTCCTCAACACGGAAGGGAGATCCCTTCTTAGGGAGCAAAAAATGAGCGCTCTGTTCAACTTTTCAAAACTGTAGTTGCCTACCCTAAATTCATCAAGCACCTCCATTAGATCATGTTTTAACATTTCCCAAAATTCCTAAAAGAAGGAGATCGGGAAATCGTCTGGGCCTGGAGTCCATCGGCGTTCAGCTGAAAACAAGCCCAATATGGCCTCCTCTACCGAGAACTCCCCCTCTAGCAATGCCGCATCGTCCCTCGAGATACAGGAGACCCCTCTTCCCCGCCATCCCTACCCTGCCCTGGTGGTCCTCCTACCAAACGCCTGAAAGTGGGACCGCAAAGTCGACCTAATCATCCGATTCCCTTCCATCGTCTCTCCACCCATGAAGATCGAGTGAATGTAGTTTTTTCGTCTTCTGCCACTTGCCACCACATGGAAAAAATTAGTGTTGGCATCGCCCTCCCTGACCCATTTCTGCCCCGACCTTTGCCTCCAAGCAACCTCCTTTCTATCTTCAATCAATAGCTCCTCAAGGCATCTACCCCTCGCAACCGATTCTACCACCGTGAGCTCTCAAACATCCTCTAGTTCATCCAACTTCTGTATCTCCTCCTGCGACCTCAAACGTTTGACCTTTCTCTGCAAACGATTCTCCTTGTTGAATTCCATGAGAAAGGATCTCAAAGCCGATAGTTTACTCCCAAACCGACTTGTCACCGTCCCAATTGGGCGAAATTCGGCCCAAAAAGCCAACCACAAGATCCGTACGCGCACGCATATGCTCGGGCCCCAACGTCTGTAAGTGCATCGCCCAGACTCCTGTCGCCATCAAAAAACCCTCGCAACTCCGCCCAACCCTCAGGTCGCGGAGAGACGGTTCTGAGACCGCGAATCGCGGGACCGAATACCCACTCCAAAACACAGCTGCAAGACTTCGAGCCGAGAATTTGAATACCCGCTTCGAACGCACGGATCTACGACCTCGACCCGCGGCCTCGTCGACCCACTCGCAATAGCAAGAACTCGTTCGGATTCAGCTTGGGTCCGACCACCGGTTCCATAATCGGATCCTAAGATCCGAGCACCGCCTCCGTGTAAGTGGCCCGAGTTTTGATGCCACCTGCACCCGCCTCGAACCCTGCGTCACCGCTTTAATCGCACTTTTCCCCAGGGGTTTCCTCATTAAGCTTTCGATTTTGAAAATCCTCTGAAAATGACCGTTACCCTTCTCTGGAATCAACCGCCTGTCATCCATCCGCCAACCAAGGCGGCTCACCAGCGACAATGCTCACCTGAGGCTCTTCAGAGTCTCCAAGCTGAACTCGCATCCTCGGAAGGACGCCGAAAAAATTGTTGGAAGCTCACAGCTGACGTCGCTTCCCTCTGCCACAACCCAAGGTGGCTGCCCACGGTGCAACCCATCGAACCGAATCGCCTGTATTCTCAAGACCGATGCCAGCAACTAACGAACCACCTCCAGACTACGATCGATGATCAGGAGTCCACGAATCACAATGGTTCGACTCCCCTGCCGCATGTTGCACGCCCATCTAGCAACGACCTCCTCCAGTGAACCCGACTATTTGCCTTTTGCGTTAAAGCAAGCAAACTTCGGGCCTCCACTGCCGAAACGCCTCGCGCACAAACCACGACCCCCTCCAGCTTGATGATGTCGCCCCCAAAATCGGTTACTATTGCGAGGCTAACATCCTCCATCGCATCCGTGAGGGAGATCTGGCACACCCCAACGAGTAAAGCCTCCTTAACGCCACTCCCTCTTCCCTCGACCTCCTAGCCTGAGCAAGAAACCTCCAAGCAACCCTCGAATGGCAAGAGAAACTTCGATGGTCATTCCTACCACACGTGAAACAACGGACATGCTCCCTGCAGGTCGCCACATGATGGCCACCACTACTGCATCGCAAACATCTTCCAACTAGGTTGGCGACACCAACAACTCCTCCAGGTCGAGCCGCCCAGGCCGACGACCGATGTGGGCGGCTGCTGACGACCCGCATCCAACCCCCCGTTATGTCTCTCATCACCGGATAACGGTATAAAAATGTACTAAGCCTTCACTCACTATAAATAGGATCGCCTACATGGATTCTTTCTCAAATCCATGTTGAAAGATTCTATTATTTTTTACGCTGGCCATCGACTACCTAACGCAACCCCTGCAAGAGTGGGATTTGAACTCTGGTCTTTTGTGTGGTAGGCACACTGTACTACCACTAGACCATTAAGTGGGAAACGACATGGTACAGTGATGGGAAAATATGCAGACATACTTTAGAAAGTGTCACTAGGAAACATAGAGTTGGGCATGCACAACTTGTGCAAGTCTTCTTTGCCGCTCAAACGTTTTCTTGCTGCTTTAAAGATGGAACTTTTATCTTACTATTTCTCGTTATTGCCTGATGTCACTTGAACCTAGCTTTCATTTATGCTAGGTTGATTGTTTATGTTAAAGCAGTTGCATTTTCCCTTCTTATTTAGTGCTGATTACATATGGGATAGGGGCATTATAGTGGTTTGGTTTATATCTAGCATGAACTGTCAGTATTAGTTAATTTGTTGTGGTGGTTTCTTTTCCAGATCCTGTTTCTCTTGTTCGTGATCATAGCATTAAAACACAATTGGTAGAATTCGGGATCGATGTGCAAACTTTTAACGGGGATCTGCTATACGAGCCTTGGGAGGTCTACGATGATAATGGGCATGCTTTCACTATTTTTGACGATTTCTGGAATAAGTGCGCGAACTTGCCAATTGAGCCTGCAGCTTACCTTCCGCCATTGCAATTAGCTCTACCACCAGGTAAGAAAAGATATTCGTCCATTTAATCTTGCTCTTGTTGGGTTTTCTTTGAAACTGTCATATGCTCAATGTCGGAAACTACAATCAGAAATAATAGCTAACAACAAGAATATCAAGGCACTGGATTTTAGCTAGTTTGTTTTGGACCTTATGAAAGACCTATTCCTTTGGAGGGTCTTCAAGTGCCCAATCTTCTATTGGTTTTTTAATGATGCAGTACATGACTCTATATGTCAACTTCATTCCCAAACATCTCTCTCTCTCAATAGGTAATAGGAACTGAACATGCAACACTAAATGGGAATTGGACAAAATTCAATTACCAAAATAATTCGAATGCGATTTACAGAACAATGCTTGTTGTGATATGTTGGTTATGCGATCTTATATACATACATGCATACATACATATATATATATATATAATTTGTTTTGGCGGTGGCGTATGAATTCATGAGAATTAAGGGGTGGCTGGGATTTCTTAAAATAAGATATTTTACTGTGTCATTTGTTTGTGTCCATTTTTTCGAAAAACTGATCTGTTTGCATCCACCCTTTGATCCGAAATTTGTAGAATAATCTACAGTTGCAGGAGAGGATACTACACACTTACCCCACGACCAAATTCTACCTTATAACCGCAATGCAACTTTCACCCTTCTGTTCTGTGCTATCCAAGTCATCCACTGGGGAGAGGATTTCCCGAACCCGTATTGTTCAAAGAAAATTTTGTATTTCTGATTTTTGCAATAAAGTCACAGTCTGCTTTTTATGGTTTTGCTTGGCCTTGATCAGACACTACTTTGGGTTCACTGACCATATCAATTGTCACTTTGTGACTACTTGAGCAGAACGTGATCTTCCCAGACTCATAATCAACCCCGACCTCTGCGGTGCGTGTTGAGGGAAAAATAAGAGATAACCATTCATCAAACCCTAGAGCTCTCTTATATAGGAGAAAAGCTCTATGGGTAATTTACAGAGACAGGACAATTAAAAAACTAAATAACATAATTATTCTATTCAAACACTCCCCCTCAAGTTGGAGCATATATATCTATCATGCTCAGCTTGGAACAATAGAGATGAAAAGGACCCCTAGCAAGAGCCTTGGTAAACATGTCTGCAATCTGCTCTCCTGATGATACATAAGAAGTCGAAATAAGCCCTTTTTGAATCAAGTCCCTTGTAAAATGACAATCCACTTAAATGTGCTTGGTCCTCTCGTGGAAGGCTGGATTATTGGCTATAAACAAGGCTGCCTGATTATCACATTTAAGATGCATAGGAAGAGGTACTTCAATAGTTAAATCAGTCAAAACAGATTTAACCCACATCATCTCAGCACTACCTTGGGCCATTACCCTATATTCTGACTCTGCACTGGATCGAGCCACGACAGTCTGTTTCTTACTCTTCCAAGCTACTGGTGAGCTGCCGACAAATACAATAAAGCCTGAAGTAGACTTTCTATCATTAGGGCACCCAGCGTAGTCTGCATCAGCACACCCTGTAAAAGATATAGAGGTATCTCTTCTAAACAGAAGACCAGCACCTGGAGACGACTTCAGATATCTCAAAATCATAAAAACAGCATTCATGTGAGCCTGCCTGGGTTGCTCCATGAATTGACTTACCCTATTCACCGCAAATGCTGTATCCGGTCGGGTAATAGTAACATACAACAACTTTCCTGCGAGCTCTCTATATCGTCTCTTGTCCACCTCCTCAGAGTCATCACCATAAAGTTTAACATTAGAATCCATAGGAGTAGTAGCTGGTCTACATCCTGCCATACCTGTCTCAGATAACAGGTCAGTAACATACTTCCTTTGTGTCATTACCATGCCTTGCTCATTTCGTGCAAACTCCAATCCCAAAAAGTAACGAAGTGTACCCAGATCCTTCGTAACAAACTGCTCGCTAAGAAAATCCTTGGCTGCCTGAATGCCCTGTTCGTCACTGCCTGTGATGACAATATCATCAACATATACTAAGATGATCACAGTACCTCGCTGGTCTCTCTTTACAAAGAGAGTATGATCTGCTGTAGATCTGATGAAGCCCTTTGTTTCAATCAACTCCGAGAGCTTCTGAAACCAAGCCCGTAGACTCTGCTTCAGGCCATATATGGCCTTATGAAGACGGCACACCATACTGGACTCCCCCTCAGCAGCAAACCCCGGTGGCTGCTGCATATAAACCTCTTCCTGCAAGTCACCATACAAGAAAGTGTTCTTGACATCCAACTGAAATAGGGGCCAGTCACGGACAACAACAACTGCAATGAGAATCCGTAAGGTAGAATGACGTGCTACTGGAGAAAACGTCTCATGATAGTCCACCCCATATGTTTGGGTGAACCCACGTGCAACCAACCGGGCTTTGTATCTATCAACCGTACCATCAGCCCGATGCTTAACAGTAAAGACCCATTTGCTGCCCACTATGGACGCACCTGGTGGAGGATGCACAATACTCCATGTACCACGCGACTGCAACGCCACCATCTCCTCCATAGCCAAACGCCACGGACTACTCTGTAGTGCCTCCTGATATGACCGTGGGATCTGTACTGCCGATAACCTAACAACAAACTGGCGAAAGTCCGGGGATAAACGCTCCAACGAGGCCTGAGATCCAAAATCCATCCCACATTTGGGATTCATCGTCCGCGCACGCTTCTGCCTTCGATGTGCAATAGGGATATCTAGGTCATCAACTGGAGGAGTAGAAGTACCATCTGTACCCTGTAAATCCATCTGCGCATGCAAATCACCGTGCCATCAGAAGAACTCAAATGATCAGTACATACCTCGGGCGTGCTGGATGATGGAGGAGGCACATGAGCAGAGGGCCGACGATGATAGACTTGAGGATAAAAAATAGTGGCTGGTGGCGGCGGCGGTGGTGGTGGTGTATGTCGTGGTGGTGGTGGTGGTGTTGGAGTAGAGCATGGAACAGATGGAGGAGGAGGAGGCACATAGATATCGTTTCCTTCCTCTGAGTGAGTGAGTCTGTCACCTGTAGGAGAAAAATACATAATGGACTCAAAGAAGGTGACATCTGCACTGACATAGTACCGTCATCTAACTGGATCAAAACACCTATATCCATTTTGGGTTTTGGAATAACCCACAAACACGCATTTGACAGCTCTGGGAGAGAGCTTGTCAAGACCATGAGAGAAGCAATGAACAAACGCCACGGACCCAAAAATACGTGGTGTTAGGGAGAAAAGATCCTTCTTGGGAAACGCAGTCAAGAACGGGATCTTCTCCCCTAACACTGACGAAGGCATACGGTTAACCAGATAGCAGGCAGTTAGAACCGCATCCCCCCCAATAGGAGTGAGGGGTACGACTCTGAATCAAAAAGGTTCTGGTCATATCCAACAAATGACGATGTTTCCTCTCAGCTACCCCATTCTATTGGGAGGTATATGCACAAGACGTCTGATGCACAATCCCATGAGACATAAGGAATTTGGATAGTTGAGTACTACACAATTCTAGAGCATTGTCAGTCCGTATGAATTTCACTATAGCAAAGAAAATATTTTTTATTTCAATAATGAAAGACTGAATAACATGTCCAGCATCAGACTTATTTTTAAGTAGAAAGACCCAAGATAACCTAGAAAAGTCATCGACAGGAACAAGATAAAACCTGTGCCCTTGAAGATCAGGGACACGACTGGGACCCCAAATGTCAAAATGAAGTAACTCAAACAGACCATGACGACTTGGACCTAGACGACTCTGAAACGACGACCGGTGATGTTTTCCAAGCTGGCACGCCTCGCATTGAAAAGTAGACCGGGGAGAAATCTGTGGAAGGATATGGACCATCTTTTGCAACGGAAGATGACCAAAGTGGAGATGCCATGTGTAAGGAGAGACAGATCTAACACTTGAGACACCAACATAAGGAGACTGCACCAGTCTATAGAGACCCCCTTGCTCACGGCCAGTTCCAATCACTCTGCCCGTTAGGATGTCCTGAAACACAAGAGCAAATGTGTCAAATATGGCACGACAATGTAAATCTTTAGTGATTTGATTAATCGACAATAAATTCATTGAAAAATCGGGAGCATAAAGAACATTCTGAAGCCGTATCGCAGGGGTCAACTGCACCTCCCCCTGACTAGTAATGGGAGAGTGTGTCCCGTCAGCTATCACCACAGAGCGTCCTGTCTGAGTTGCATTAAAACCATCCAATTACCTTTTATCACCACATAAATGGTGAGATGCTCCTGAATCCATAATCCATTCTGCTAGATATGCTCTGTAACAACTAGTGAGAGCATATGATGTACTGACGTGGATGCTGATGCTGAACCGGCTATCTTCGAAGATCCTGAAGTACTTGCTGGCCCCTGACCAGGCATGATCTCTCTAAGTCGCGCCACTAACTCCTCAAACCTCTGATCTGGGACATGGGAAGGACCCCCTTCCTGCTGAGTCTGCTCCGCCACACGTGCTTTAGTAGTAGGAAACCCATGCTTAGAATAGCATGTTTCCTCAGTGTGACTAGTCCTGCGACAGTAAGTGCATGGCTGTCGAGGAGGTCTGTTACCTCCTCTGCCACGACCACCTCTACCTCGAAACTGTGGATATCCTCCCCTGCCACGAGATGCGGCCATGGCTGCGGGCGTCTGAGCTCCACCACGAGAAATGGAGAGTCTACTCAACCTGCGATAGGCCTCTTCCATAGGAGGTATGGTGGCATCTGTAAGAATCTGCGCTCTGGCGGCATCATACTCCGGATCAAGGGCTGCTAGAAATACTCCTGTCATCACTGAGTCCCTATACGCCTTTAGCTGCTCTGGTGTGGCTGTCAACGGAATGTACCCGTGTAGCTTCTCAAACATACCCCTCAGAGAGGTATACGGGGTATGAAGAGGACGCCCATTCTGTTTCGAGGTGAAAATGTCATGTTGGAGTTGTAAGATCTTGGACTCGTTCTTTGCCGGAGAATATGTGGCAGCTAGGATATCCCACATAGCCTTCGCAGTGGGTTGACTCAGAATGTCGTTGGCTATCTCCATGGACACGGTACCTGATAACCATACACATGCATATGCATCGTCAGCCTCCCATGAGGCGTTAACCCCGGTCTTCTCAACAGGTTCCTCTTGTGTGAGGATATGCTTCTTGCCATTGCATTGCATAAGACTCATGAACTGCATGGCCCACAGTTCATAGTTCGTGCCGTCCATTTTCACAACGGGTGCTGGACCTTTAAAGGCACCCAGAGACGGAAGATCTACCTTGTTGTCTGACATGATGACAACAAAATTCTGCAACTGGGGTTACACGACTAGACAATAATGTCTACGTGAACATTTATGAAGGTCGTTGTGGATGTAGACTTAAATCACAACGCCCTCCATACTTTGAGAGTTCCTTTAACGAGTTCGACTACTGTGGACTGGATGGGCTACAACCCAATCACGCGCACCAGGGTTGTGCGTGGATGGCTTGCACACACAGATGAGGCTGCGCGCTGGAGACGCACGCGCAGGCAGGGGCGCGCGTTTATGGTGCTCGCGGCGAGGGCGCACGGCGAGGGCGCACTCACAGGTGAGGGCTCACGCACGCGCGTTGACGAAGCACGCGCAGGCAGAGGCGCGCGCTTATGGCGCTTGCTAGCGAGGAGGCGCGCAGGCGAGGATGCGCGAGCGAGGAAGGGCGCAGCCGCGCGTTGGCGAGGAGGCGCACGGCGAGGAGGCGCTGCCGCGCGTGCGGCGGAAGCGACGGCGGCGCCGATCGAAGAGAGAGAATGAGAGGCCGGCGGGTGGAGTAGGGTAGGGTTAGGGTTTCAAGAACTCCGATCTAGGACCGTCGCTCTGATACCATGTTGAGGGAAAAATAAGAGATAACCATTCATCAAACCCTAGAGCTCTCTTATATAGGAGAGAAGCTCTATGGATAATTTACAGAGACAAGACAATTAAAAAACTAAATAACGCATGAATGCCTGGCTAAGAATAATCGGGGTCAGGAGTAACGGTGCTGGATAGTCCATATCTAGGACCATAAAGTCAATAGGAAACTGCATATCCTGCACCATTACAACTACATATTGTGCATGAGCTAGAAAGGTTCAACAATTTAGCTTTAGTTCGTCTCATGAAAGGAGTCTCGTTATTGCTTTTTTAATAAAGTGAAGGGCGGATATACTAGGTGTTTACACAAGAAAAAATGATTGATTGCTATTTCCGAAGAAACAAGCGGCATGTGGCTTTTTTGCATTGATCAACCACTCACCCTCATTGTAAGTTGATTAATTCCATAGAAGTATGAAAGATATCTTGAAAAGATTTAAAATATCAATTGATTGAATACATAACTCTGTCAGCAATAATTCTCGCTCATGGTTTATATGGCTTTTGTAAATATTCTTTGAATCTCATCCAATTAGTTGCAGAGTTGTTCATCCTTCTTCGTCAGGATTCGTGGTGGTGCTTCTTTCGCTGCTGTTTCCTTCCATAGAGACTAACTTAATTACTACTTGCTACATTGTTGAGGATGCGATTAACTTATTATTTTAATATTTCATACGTTGTTGAGGATGATAGAGAGAAACAGTTTTTCTTAATTGTTTCAGGGGCCGAAAAAATTGAAAGTTGCTCTATCGATGATTTGCGTCTCGAGAATGAATCCGAGAAATCAAGCAATGCACTGCTAAATAGAGCCTGGTCCCCGGGATGGAGCTATGCAGATAAGGTATTACAAGAATTCATAAATGACAATCTTCAGGATTATGCCAAGAACAGATCCAAGTTGGATGGCATCACAACCTCTTTGTTGTCACCGTACCTTCATTACGGGGAAATAAGCATAAAGAAGCTCTACCAAAGTGTACGGATGAAGCAGATACAATGGACCAAAGAAGGGAAACTAGGTGCAGAAGAAAGCGTCAATCTTTTCCTCAGATCCATCGGACTCCGCGAGTACTCGCGCTATCTATGTTTCAATTTCCCGTTTACTCATGAAAGATCACTTCTTGGCAATCTAAAGCATTATCCCTGGCATTACGACGAGGTTCGGTTCAAGATTTGGAGGCAAGGCAGGACAGGCTATCCTTTGGTTGATGCGGGTATGAGGGAACTTTGGGCCACAGGCTGGATGCACAACCGAGCTAGAGTAATTGTTTCGAGCTTCTGTGTTAAGTATTTATTGCTTCCCTGGAGATGGGGGATGAAATATTTCTGGGATACCCTCTTGGATGCTGATCTAGAATGCGATATTCTTGGATGGCAATATGTATCTGGTAGTTTACCTGACGGACACGAGTTGGATCGTCTAGATCATCCTGAGGCGAGCTTTCTATATCCCAAATATTGTAGATTTCAAACAACTTACATATACCAACCAAGGAAAAAGAAATACCCCCCAATCCCCATTGACATTGCAGTTTGTATCTTTGATTCTATCATATCCTATTCTATTATCTTCGTTCTTGTTTTTTTTCGTTCTGTAACGAACGATTTGATAGCATATAGTTGCTACACTCATTACATGATTACCATGATGATACCAGGTCCAAGGATCGCGGTTTGATCCGGAAGGCGAATACGTGAGGCACTGGATTCCCGAGCTAGCAAGGATGCCCACTGCGTGGATTCACCATCCTTGGGATGCTCCTGAGTCCATCCTTAGAGCTGCTGGTATCGAGTTAGGACTAAACTACCCGAAACCGATAGTGGAAGTCTCAGTGGCGAGAGAACGGTTGTCCGAAACAGTTGCCATGATGTGGGAGCTCGACAAGGCGGAGAAAATTAACGGTCTGGAAGAAGGCATTGCAGACAACTTGGTTGCCATAAACACCTTTGACATTCCAAAGGTCGTGTTGCGGCAAGAAGCGACGTGCACAACTTCCTCTCGTGATCAGAGAGTTCCATCCATCCAACACTTGAAGGATCAGTCGTCCGAACACAAGAGGAATGAAGAGAGGGAATGCTGCAACCAATACAATGCACGAGTTCGGTCCCGCGAACCTGAGGTGATGGAGGTAGAAGGAGACCTGCGGTCTACAGCGGAATCCTCGTCTGCTCGCAAAAGAAGCAACTCGGAAAGCCAGGACGCTGTTCCAATGCCGTCCCTTTCATCTTCGTCGAAACAATGGTCACATTATGGTTACGAATCTCCCACTTCTCACCTTTCTGTGGGGTATCAGTCCTCACGCCCATGGATAGAAGTACGCAACATGTACAAGGCTGATCGAGACGAGGTACTTAAGTTCAAATAGCGAACTGCGGTTGCTATCGAAGATCATCTCTTTTTTCTGTTTTTTTTCTTTTGCATCAAACATGATAATCTCAAGTTGCAAATCTTAGTTGAATCTGGCTTATTACTGTCAGTAACTAAATGAAACATGATCACAGGAGGACGCCGACGCGCAAAGCACTAACGAAGGACTGAGGCCCTGCAAGAGACCTGCATGAACTATCAGCGTACTTCACGCTCTTCTCTCTTGTGATTTTCCCTTTGATTATATCCGACTCTTTCTTTTTGATATGAAGCACTGGATACGCTACTTTGCAGGATTTGCGGCAGAAAAGGGACTGATTTGGCCTAGGATAGGAATTTCAACTCGACCAACGCGTGTTTAGAACACAAGGGAGAAGGGGGAGAGTCGATTTTACTGACCGTCGGCCGTACGTTGGTGTTAGGATTCGTCGACATTGGCAGGCCATCTCTTGATCTTGCTGTTTAATTTTGTACAGTAGTTTGTTTCTTCTCTCTGTTTTTTTACAGAGAAACAATGGAAAATCTAGTTCCGTAGTTTATCGGTTTTTTGCATCTATCTAGTTGGAGTGATATCGATTATCGACGACGATGTTCTCAGCTCAACCGAAATTTGCAACGTTCAGCTCTGACCATGATCATAGGATTGTGCTTCCATCATGGGTGCTCGATTTTTCGCTTCTTATGTTTTGGTCATCTTCTTAGACGCAGTCGGGGACACGATCAACCATCGTACCTTGCAGTGATATCTTGATCCACCACATCGTCATGTTAGCTTTGATCCTTTGTTGGTCACGTGATTGAGCTCACTTCTAGTGCACTTGCAATTTACCTGAAATTTGTCCCTTGCTGTTAAAGGAGTCGAACCATCGTTTCACCAGCTGAGTGTATAAGGCTGAAGGGATTTTTATATTTGTGCCCTTCCAAAATTTTCCAATATTTCAATCAAAATATTTAATAACATGATGATACATGCATTTGTCTCATATACTATGGGATGGTGAGAAGAGAGATATTTGACATCCCATAGGAGTACTAATTGGAGATACCATTGTTCATGGTACAGAAGTTCCTATATCGATGGGAAATGCCCTATCTTTGAGTGCGGTTTGAACTATTGATTTACGTAATTGGAAGTAACCAATTAGGTTGATGACAAAACCTAGAAATCAATCACTGATCCAAATGGAGTACCTCCACGAGATATATCTCAACAGAAAATAGTTGAGTAACAACAGCAAGTGATTGAGTTCAGTAGTTCTTCATAGAAAATTCTTGACTCTAGAGATACGGTAATATGGAGAAGACAAAATTGTTTGAAGCACAGACAGAATCGGAAGCACTCCTTGTTCCAAAGAGAGGAAGACAAGTTATTCATATTGAATTTGATGGTCATAGGCGAATTGGAAGCTAAGCAGTGTATAACGATCCCCTGGGGAAAAATAGAGATGTCTCTTACGTGACCCATCACTATTTTTTGTATTTACACTCCTACCCTTATATTCTTAAAAAAAGTAACAACATCACCCTTCTGTTGGTGTAATACAGGGGCACATGTGTAACTGCGAATATTATAAGACTGTAAGGGTACATGTGTAATTATAAGAAGGTAGAGTATAGGTGTTATTAGAAAAACTCGGAAGTGCACAAGTGTAGAAATCCCTATATATGTTCATTCAAGGAGAGGGGGTCATTTCCCCTCAGCCTGACATCAGAAGAAACAACGACAAATATCAGATTATTCATTGCCATGGAATTGCCGTGACACCAAAATTGGCCAAGAACATAAATGCAACTCGATCAACACAGTTGACCCATGGGATCGATGATATATATGGATTTAATGGAGCTGCCTATATATTGGCTGCCCCGCCCCTTTATTGCGGTATTTTTTTTTAATTTTTTTGAAAAATATCACCATGTATATTCATCCCTATATCCCTTCTATATACCATTTGAATTTCGTCAGAAACAAAGACTCTTACATACTCCATCGAAATGGTGTTGATTTAAAAAATCACGTTACCGTTAAAAAATGATTGTCTGGATGAAGGTCATAAGAGTCTCTGTTTCTGACAAAATTCGTATGACATATAGGAGAGATATAGGGATGAATATACATGGTGATATTTTTTGAAAAAAATAAAAAATATCAAAAATGGCGCGGGAGCAGCCCCATTAATCTCTCTCTCTCTCTCTCTCTATATATATATATATAGAGAGAGAGAGAGAGGGGGGGGGGATGGGGAACATGTACCTAGGTGCATGTAATTTTACATGCGTTGGGCCTATATATTTCATTTTTTTATTTTTTTGAAAAATATCACCATGTATATTCATCTATATATCCCTCCAATATGCCAATCGAATTTCGTCAGAAACAGAGACTCCTATGCCCTCCATCTAGGAGGGCGTAAAAGTCTTTGTTTCTGATGAAACTCGAATGACATATAGGAGTAATATATAGATGAATATACATGATGATATTTTAAAACGGATAAATAAGACGGAGGTAGCCATGTTGGCTGCTCCCGTGGGGCAATGATAACTACGTCCACAAACCATTTTGACGGTTCCATGGTCGTTCATTCCGAATCGTTATGATAGTTCTTAAACTTTAAGGATCAGAATTGGTTGCACTAGAAAAAAGATATCTCCGAGAAAGGTTAAAAAACTTCGAGTTTTCCAACTCTCACAAACTAAAGATTGTTTACATTGAGAATCTCATGGCTTCTGCTCTCCTCATGACAATGTTATCTAACTCTCTTTTTTTCAATCTCTGAGACAATATTTGTTGGAGACCTTTTTTTTTCTCTGTAAATAGACTGAAATGTCCGGCTGCAGATACCAGAGGAGGTGTCGTTGCGATGGAGTAGAGGGGTCGAGAGCACGATGGGATGACAGAGAGAAGATCATTTGCTGGTCTCAAATTTCAGCGAAATTCGGTCGAATTTCTGTCGAATATCTATATCCAGTCGAAATCGAAATTCAACCAAAATGACTGAAATATGAGGGTCCTATTACAAAAAATGACCGAAATTCCAGTCGAAATTCCACCGAAATTCTGTTTTGATCGATACCGAAACAGTGACTGAAACCGACATTTAGGGCGTTGGCTGTAACTCCAATTAGAATAGACCTATTGTAATGTTTTTTTTCTCTTTTGCGATTTCGATTACAAAATTCAACCTCATAAATTCAATCTTGGACCTATGCATGCCCTTCAAATTTCACGTTAATCGGAGGTTATTTGCTATTTTATCTCAATATTCCAAGATCCAGGGCAATATTTGAGCAACTTAAATTCCATTTAGAAAGGATCCGGATCTTTAGGATAAAAAAGCAAATAACATTTGATTAATGCCAAATTTCGAGGATATGTAGAGCATTAACATTCGATTAATGACAAAATTAGAATGACATATTAGATGGATATATTGATGAAAATATATGGCGATATATATTTTTTTAAAATCTGTGAAAACCCCTGACATGCATAAGGTTGAGGAGCAGCGGAGTCAGGGGATCGTGCAAGAGGGTTCCAAAGGCTGCGGAGGCGAGGAGGGTAGTCGGAGAGGGAGACGGGTACGGAAGGAGCGAGGAATAACTTTTGACCAAGGCAGGTGGGAAGGCAAAGTGATGGGGCAAGGTAATAAAGCGGGTTTGAAAAGTTAATCCTCACCATTGGTGAAAAGTGAGATCTAATGGTCTATCTTGATTCCGCTCATTCTCTCGTAACCTCTCGCTCTAATAAGATCAACCCTCTACACATCCATACATAGATATAAGCATAATAAAAATAGAATTGAAATCAACAATAGGTCTTGAGGAGATTTCACAATTACAGCCTTTTCCATTCCATTTTTCAATAAAACTTTTGGTCTTGTAATCTTAAAAAAAATAAAACTGTTGCCCTTCCATCAATGTAATATAAGTATATAGGTGTAATAGTGGAAGGATAACACTGAATTTTGTAATTTTGTAAGAATGCAAGAGCACATGTATTATTATAAAAAAGATAGGAATATAACTGTAATTATAAAATCTTAGATAGGTATAAATGTAAAAGAGCCAATCCAACTTTTTTCACGACGACTTCCACTTGACAAAATTTGTTTGTATTTGAGAAGGTCCCATTTGAACATTTAAGCTATTGTGGGGAACCAATTAATGGACTTTATATGGATATTTGATACTTATATAAATATCTTAATATTTTTCTGTATTTACATTTGCATCTTGAAGAGATTGGCATCCTTTCGACATGCTACTACACCAAATTCCTCGATCAAGGATAACGTGAAAAAAATTTAGTTGTGGACTTAAGCAACGACAACTTTTTAAGCGGTTAGAATTAATTTTGAGTAACAATCCGGATCTAAGGTAACGGATGAATCTCCAATTCATCGCATATCTCTACATGAATATTTGAGTAGTTTAAAACCTTTCAGTAAATATGTTTAGGGTGCGTTCTTGTATCGGGCTCCCCTACCCCATATTTTCTCCCTCCACGTGGGTCCCACTTTTTATCTTTTTTAAAAAAATTAAATAAATCAATTCTCCATCATCAATTCCATCAAAAAATAATATACTATACTATCATATCATATAAAAATTATAAACTACTCTACTTCTACTCACTTTTTCAAACTCCAATACAATCACATCACAATAACTTCTCACTTTTTCAAACTCCAATACAATCACATCACCCCAAACCCACTTCTAACCCACCCCCAGTTTACCCCTCTATCCAAACATCAAAACCCAAAAATGGGTTACCTTCAACCAGTTTAACCCACCTAAACCCACTATCCAAACACCCCCTTAACTATTTGTCTTGTAGTTGGTCCTTTTCATTGCAATTAAGTCCCATGGATTATTAATTTGAAAATTTACATTTGCGTCTTGTTTTCTTTTACTAATTACACTAGGTTCATTTCTATTTATTTCTATAATTTGCAAATTTATTTTAGTTATACCTCACTAATTTAAATTGTTTATTTAATTAATGTAAACAATAAAATTAAACTCTATCTAGTTAATTACTCAAAGTTAAGTTTTTATCTGATAAAATATCATTGCTTAAAAAATAATTTTATTTACATCCTTGTTCTTTGCTCTAAAAAAATCCAAAAAATCTTGAAAATCCTTAAAAATAAATTTAAAATAAAAGATACATGAAAAATCAATGTTTTCCTCTGCATCTTAAAGCCAAAATTTTCCTCTACGTTTTCAACTGTCTTAGAAAATCCTAAGATTGTACAAAATGATAGACACTAAGCAAGGGGTTATAATGTAAATAGAAAATATAGGATAAATATGTAAATTAATATAAGATAAATGCAATACTGAAACTACCTCCACGAAAAAGTGAAGATGTATAAGGGTTACAAGTTCTAAGGAGAAAGAGAAATAAATAACATAAATGAAATAGGAAAGAAATGCGATAAATATACGAAGAACAGCAACATATTTTGTATTAGTCGACTGATCAATAATATCAATGTTTTCTATTACCGACTATAGACATTTGGACCTTCTAAATTCATACTTAAGATTGCACAATGTATTCTACATTTAAATAATTAAATTAAACTTCAAATTTATATAGTATTACCGTAACCTTAGATTCCACATTAGAACCTTTCCTTCGTTTCTTTTCATGTTGGAGTGATTTAGGATAATTTGAAATATAAGAAATGCACATTTGCGATATTTCAAAGAAATGCACATTTGAGATATTTCAAAGAAAAGAATAACAAGGAAGAATTCCTTTTTTTCTTCAATTTTTTCATCATTTTTTCCTTCACAGGTTTCATGTTGGGATGCACCAATATGATTTTACCTATTGATGCAATCATATATGGATATATTCATATCTAATCTACTATCACATTAATTTTTATGCGGATATTTGAACAACCAGATCCATACCATGATATCCGCAAAATCCACATTCATTTTAATATACAAACACAATAATGGATTTATTTATAATTTTACCTAACGATATTTTATAGGATAAATAACAAACAAATTTTAAAACTTGTATCATATGAATGATTATAACTTGTATCGTAAAAAAAATTGCAGTATGAGTTATCTCATTATCGATTAAAAAATAGTAGATATGTTGAATAATTTGGCGAAAGATATTGGAGGAATTAAGTTCACAAAATGAAAAGTCATAATAAAAAAAATAAACGAGTGGTAGTAATATCATATGTCCTATATACGCAAATACAATTCAGATGAATTATTGCCCAGAGTACAACATCAACCCAAAACAAAGTTTAGCTAAGGATTCTTTATGTTAAATGGAGAATTTTAAAAGGGTGATTTAGATATGCGATATTTGCAGGGGTATTTTTCTAAGATTATTCATGTTGAAACAATATTTGAATCCTCAAAATATCTCTTATATTATTAGAGGTTACCGTATGTTATGCTTCGATATGTCTCTAATCACTCTTAGGGTTCGTTTATTGCAGGGTTGGGCATGGTTGGATTGGCCCAATCCGGGATACTCGTCTTTCCGAACATCCCAATCGTCCTCACAGTTTACTATTCACAGGAGTATCCCAACCCAACCATTAGAGTTTACCACCAGTAATGGAGATATTATCAGAGGTACTGGGATTTTCGCCTCATATTTTATAAGGATGTCTAGGTAAAAAGGCACCTCATTTTAAGAATTAGTCCTAAATTAAAAATCTCATTAGTTGGATTATTCTTCTCTTCTTAGCTTTGCATCTAGGGTGGAGTATTGGGTCGGGCCGGCCCGAACCCGACCCTGATCCGACCCGCAAAAGTCCGGCCCCGACCCGAACCGAATGTACAAATAGGCTGGGCTCGGGCCCTCATATTTCAGAAATTTCATGTTCGGGCCGGGCCGGACCCGAACCCGAAGTACAAATGGGCCAGGTCTGGGCCCTCATATTTCAAAATATCATATTCGAACTAAATTAGGGAACACGGATTTTATAGTCACAATACGTCTAATATTTCCTTCTTCCATGAATAGTAACATTATACCATTACAATACATCCAATATTCATGTATTATGGATCAATTATATCCATAAAAATAAATTGGAATTAAAGTGCAACTTCATGGAATCAAATTAGGTGCAGGCTGAGCTCAGCCCGAATCCGAGCCCGACTTGAATCCGAGCCCGACTTGAACCCGAACCCGATCCAGCGGGCCTTGGGTCAGGCCCATGTCCTCAATTTGCTAAAAAAACAGGCCTCGACCTCGCTCAAGACCCACAGAAAATTGATAGACTCGGTCAAACTTTGTAGTTGGACCAAGTCCAGCCAAATGCTCCACGCTATTTGCATCTGCATTAGCGTCGTCTGTGACAAAAGATGTGAAAGCTATGAAAGACGCAAAGACATCTCTCTCCATTTCCGAATCCCGATCGGTCCTATTTGTTCTTAGGATTCGATCGCATGGGCCTCCTCGGCGCCGTCCTCGCCATCACCGGCTTCGTCCTCGGATTGCCATTTGGGCTTTTTCTGCGATACCTGTTTTTTATATACATCGACCGCCGCGATGTAAAGGTGATGCCTCCGAGACTTCCTGATGATGTTTATATTGTTGTATGTGATCGCATGCTTTGTGGATATTCGGAAAAATGTGTTCTTTTTATGTGATTCTGAGAAAAGAATGGTGTTTTGGGGTATTCCTTTGCTTTTTTTTAAGTTGTAAATGAGCGGTTTTCCATGGGAAGATGGAAAGATTAGGAATTCGATCCATATCGATCTTGAATGGATGGTTTTACTTCTTGTGCTTGCTGAGATAGGTGCCGATTCGATCATCTGTAGAGCAATATCGAAGGTGGAATCAGAGAGCATGAGGTTTTTCGCGTGCCAATGTGCTTTTGGTTTCGGTGTTGAATTCCAATTTGCTTACATTTGAAGTAGTTTGATCAGCACGTTTCTCACAGTATACTAATGAATCATCTAAGGTGCTTCACATTCGAATCGATTATATGCTCTCTGGTCGGGGTTTCTCGATTTCGAGATGTGTTGAAGATCGATCACAGTCATCGAATCATCCTTTATCGAATTGGCAACATTACAGAAACCAATTTCAGATTTATGTTCGCAACAGAGGACAACTACCACCATTGCAGTGGTTGCTTGCATTAGTTATAGACAACTCTCTTTTTTGTGTTCTTGAAGATTTTGCTATTGATGGCAGAATGATACTTTTTATGGTTTCTCTTTCCTTCAGTACTTGAAAAAGTCTGCGACACCTTGTCACGCCCATGAGCGATCGACAATTTTTAGAAATGCACAAAGAGAAGTCTTTGCTTACTGTAAATATTTCCCTATCTGCCTGTCCTATTTAACGGGTTTTATTGATCATCTCATACAGACAGACCCAGCGAATTTACATCATTTTTCAGCAGCATTTGAGTTGAGCAAATGCAGCAATCTAAATATGTTCAAGAATTGATCCCATGAATCTTGCACCACGGATTTTCCAAACTTGGTTTTAGTTTTTGGGCATCATTCTTTGGCCTCAGCATCCATTATTTCTTCTGAGAACTACAAAATCATTGTCATGAAGTACTAACAATGGGGATCCATTGTTGATCTTGGGCATGCGCAAATTCTAAAATGATATTTAAAAGTTGAATAATATTTTCGAATCATTTACATGTAGTTTGATATATATATATATATATATATATTATGATGGCTTACAAGAGTTTTGTGTCATATGTATCATAAAGATTCATTAAAAATAGTTGTTTCTTGTTTGAATGATTCATAACTCATAACGCCCATCCATATGTTGTTATTTTGTAGTTGACCCTGACACAGTGCTAATACGATGTGTTCTTTGGTTTATTGTGCAGTCTCCAAGGATTACAGAACTCAGTGAGTTAGATAAGCTTACTTTACACTCCTGCCCGACCTTCCCCACTGGTTAAAGAGCCCTGATTATGAACGAGTAAGGCATCAATATCTTGCCTTCATCTGTTTTTCTTTGACATCATTCTATTTGTTTGCTTATGCTTTCAACTTACTAATTTCCCTTTTGTACTAGACGGGGTTTTATTGCACGTATTTCTTTGTACGCTATGTAACCACTTTTTTATTGTTAACTGTTTGTTGTGTTTTTAACTCCAATTTACCCTGTTTTACATCGGCACAGGTTGACTGGTTGAATGATTTTCTTGGTGAAATGTGGCCCTACCTAGAGAAGGTTTGACATTACAATCAGTAAATTAAGAAGTTAACAGTTTCAGTAGCTCAAGAGGTCCCTGATGGTTAACTATGAAGCTGTGTATCACAGGAGATCTGTAACACAATAAGAAGCTGAAACCAATTTTTGACCAGCATGTTTTGTGGTTTTATTTCATCCATTGAGTTTGATCAACTTATGATTGGGGGTTTGATGAATCTCGAATTCATCACTCTAAATCTCATTTATTAAGCTCAAATTCCCTAAAATCAACAGCATATTTGCATCTATTCTGCATAATTAGCATTAGTGCATGATTTCATAAGAATTGCATTTTAGCACAAAAATCTGCACAAAATAAGAAGCCAAAAATTCAAGCCAAAAGTGACATGTAAATAGCCTAACTTCCCAGATTTTTAACTCATTCATGCTAACTCCGAATAACACAAAAGTACCTCTACTGTGTACATATCACTAACAAGAATAAAGAAAAAATACAAAAAAAATAATTAACCTAAATAAATGGACCAAAAACCTAAACCCTAATTTCAGGATTTTCGGACTAAAACCCTCATATCTCCCTCATCCAGTGTTCGTTTTAATCCTACTCACTTTTGAACTAATGTACATTCAATTACCTTCAAAACAAGACCAAGTTCAAGTGAATCGGAGCTCGTATGTGAAAGTTGGGTTTTGGACCTCTTTTGTACATTGTATATTTTAGCGGTTTTTGACCTAATATTTTACGTACATATTTTATTGATTAACAAAAATCCAAAAAAAATTAGATTAATGTGTCTTTATTTATCTTTGATTTTACCGTAATTTTTCCAGATTTTTATCTGATCTAAAAATAACAAAAAAATACAAAACCCCAAAATCAAGGTGTTCTATGTACATGGGATACCCCAAATATATCACTTTGTGCAAATCATCGATTTTGGTTTTGATGTCTTCATGAAAGTTGTAGATCTCATCGAGACGAGCAATCTTCGTGAAGAAACTTTTTCGATCCGAGGTCATTTACTATTTCTTATTGATTTCACAAGGTAATTTATGTTTGAATTTTCTGGTGCTGACACGTGGCACCACCTGGTGCCGCCACGTGTCAGCCATTTTCCGCATTTTTATAATTCGTTTTATAAAAAAATTAAAATTAATTAATAAAAAAAAATTTTAAATACGAAGCACGTGCGTCACACGTGCCTCCCAGGCACGCGCCACGCACGTGCCTCGCCTGCCCCCCTCTCTCCGCCACGTGGCTTCTTCTCGGCCGTCCGATCTCGGCCGATCGGACGGCCGCTGTGCATCGTCCTCATCTGGCCGCCTTTCCCCTTTTGACTCGCCTCTGCCGATCTCCTCCGAGATCTCCGCCGCGCCGCCCTTCTCCCGTCAATCTTCGATTCTACAAATCCCTAAATCGATTCTCTCCGCCGCCTCGAATCCAATCTTCGTCATCCCCCAATCAGATCAAAGCTCTGAGATCTCGTTTCCATATCCGGCCACCTCCCTCTCGACCTATTTAAAAAAAACGCCACCACCTTCTCTTCGGGCATCCGCCGATTGCACTGTAAAGTGGAGAGCCGACGTGACAGGCCGCTCCTCCACCTTCTCGCGGCGAGATCCGGCCCTTGTGGCCGTTGCAGCGCCGCCCAGCCGCACATCTACTCCTGCTCCGATCTCCGTTGAGCCAATGACGACTACCATCGACAACGCTACGTCTTCAACCTCCACCGAGCCATCTCCAGGAGCTTGGGGCTCCTCTGCCTCCGAGCTACGATTCGCCACTGACCGACGTTCTTCATCGACATCACCAACCCCCACAACCAACGTCTTCTTCAAGCTTTCGCACCGCCGTCACCATCTTCCACGACTCGCCTCCGACATCGCCATCTTCTCCGGCCATCGTCGTCGACAACAACGCCGCCGGGCGTCGACCCTCGGCCGCTACAGAAGCCGCTCCAGGCCGGGCTGCAGACCCGAGACCCCAGCACGTGCTTCGCACGTGCGTGGGGGACGTCATCCATCGTCATCCCCCTGGGTCACGTGCCCCGCACGTGACCGCTGGGTAATTTGCAAGAAGCCCCCTAGGGATTCCCATATTCACGGCCGTGCCCAGACCACCAAGGGTCACGTGCCCAGCACGTGATCCCTTGGTTAATTTGCAGAAGATACCCCCCAGTTTAGGTAATTAATCTTAGGTCCCCCATTGCATATTTATACTTATTGTATTGCATAAATAACCCTATGTTCCTCCTCTGTTATGAACCTCTTCTTTACATTAATTTTCATCCAAAAAATAGCATGTTGCTCATCTTTTAATTCTCTACACTTTGACATGATGCGGATATTTTTCTGATTAATGGTTAATTAATTATTAATTATTCTGTGGAAAATTGTGAAGTTTACCCAGTTTGTGCTCTAAATTTTGTATTTGATTAACCAGAGCTTTAAAAATCCCTGAAAAATCAAACATTGTAGAGATTATTGTGCTTAACATTGTGCCTAAAAAGAATTGCATTTGCATGCACCATTTGCCCTGTAAAAATCATTTTGCATATTTCACTATTTAATTTTTAATAGGTATTAGATCTCACATTTTTGAGGGTTAGGATTTTTTTGAGATCAATCACATAGTGATAGATCTTAAATTATTTTGGTCTTCGAAAATAAGTAGGTTTGATATTTATTATAATTAAATATTGAAAACCATTTTGTTTGCATTTAAAAATTCATAAAAAAATCATATTGCATTCAAAAATTCCATAAAAATTACAGTGCATTCATTTCATCATCATTTACATTGTGGCCAAGTTTCATATTTTTTGGACATTGTTTGATCGAAATTTACATTTTAGTCCCTAAAATAGGCCAAAACCACATTTTGCATCCCTTATTGCATTGAAAAATTCCAAAAAAAAAGACCGCCTTGAAAACCGAACACGAAATTGGATAAACATAATTCTAGGTTGTTCCTTTGCCTCCTTGTGATCGATCTTGGGACTTGCCCAAGTAAAATAAACATAAAAACCACTTGATTAAAATTGATTAATATTTGTAGTTATTTCTTGACCGTTTCCGATCGCCGCCTACAACGAACGAACACATATTTATTTTTCACGCACGAAGATAAACACATTTTTTTAACCCGGCATTTTAGGAACCGTCAGGGTTCACGTCTTTTAACTTTCAGTGGTATGTGTTGGAGTATTTGTTATGTGCGCCTATTGAGTTATGAGGTCAGGATCCATCTTGTCAATGCTCGAAGACGTCAAAGTTATTTCTAGAAGATCCATCGAAGACCTATCATCAAGCAGTGGAGTGCTTTCGTTAGTGATAGAGAGTGCGGAAGATGTTGAAGGTAAGCATCACCACAATAGTAATACGAACATTCCAATGTTAATTGCAGATCCTTATTGTCCCATAAAGGGTTTTTCCCTTCAGTTTCTTGGAGCTTATTTCCTTTTCTTATATAGAAAATAAAGAACAGCAGAAATCCTATATGGAATCAGAGATTTGATTACATGCTCAAAGAGTCACCGATAGATGAAAATATTCATGTAGGAGTCATTAGCAGAAAGCTCTCATTGTTCCCAAGGTCTGTCTGGGAGAAGTTGAACAGTATCCAAGTATTTTTTTGTCTGATCTTTTGTCCAAATCTACTTTTTCTCTATCCTCCAACATATGCATATTTCATCACATTATATTACCTACTCTGGAAGTACTTGGCATGTGTTGATTAAGTTTCATTCTAAATTATATTATGCATAGAATTTACATATGGTTATATGTTATTTATACACTACAAGGAAGATCAATTGTGGTTACATAACTATACCCACGGATGTAGGGCTTGTGGCCACAACAAGTCGTGGCCAGTAACCGTAGCTACAAGTCTCGTCGCGAGAGTTCGCTAACCACGAATATGCCGTGGTCACTACATATGTCCACAGAACTTGTCGTGGCCACAGTTCTTGTATGAATATCCTCCTTTGATATTTGAAGACTTTGACAATGGAATTGTAGCTACGAGAAACTAGTGGCCACACAATTGTCATGACCACAAGTTTCCGTAGCCACATTCCGTGATCAGAACTCATTTTTCTTGCAGTGATAGTCTTTAACTGATTAGTACTGACATAACATGTGCTGATATTGCAGGAATCACTAGGATACATAAATATCAACCTCACAGATGTGGTAAGAAATGGAGAGATTAAAAAATTCCATTTGACTGATTCAAAGAATGGCATGATGCATGTCGAAGTAAGTTGGAGCACTGTAATGGATCAGATGTAGTTACTGCAGCATCTTTCAGTATTCTTTATATTGTTTGTAGTGCGTATTATACAAAAGGTGTGTAACTCCATGCCTTTCATTCATTTTGGTCATATTTGTTGGAGAAATAAAAGTAAATATTTGCAAAAGATGAAGATAAGGTGTAAATCGATTGTATTTTTTTGCTGCCCATTTTTTGTCAAAGAAGTACTTATGCAATATCCTAAATGGACTATGTTTGGTTTTAAATCACCATTTTAGACCCAAGTTTTAGGTACTTTTATAACAACTTCAATTACAAAATGATTTTGTCACATTAAGTTGTAAACCAACATGAATACGGAAAACTTAGTCACATTCACACAACTCTAAATCTGTATTGCACATAGCAGAAGTAAAATGCGGATCAAACAATTAAACAAGCAAGCACAAAACAATCACAACATGAGAGTTACGAGCTTCACCCATATTTGTGATACGTCCTCCGTGGTGGCAGTGAATCTCTCTAATATGGTGGTTAAACAGTTGTATAGAGACTTGAAAAGTAGCTATAACCCTAAGGGTGCGTTTGGTACGCGGGTTAGGGCGGGTTAAACTGGTAGAGGGTAACCCGTTTTTGTGTTTTGGTGTTTGGATAGAGGTTAAACTGGGAGTGGGTTAGAAGTGGGTTTGTTGTGATATGATTGTATTGAAGTTTGAAAAAGTGAGTAGTTATTGTGATGTGATTGTATTGAAGTTTGGAAAAGTGAGTAGAAGTGGAGTAATTTATCATTTTTATATGATATGATGGTATAATATATTATTTTTTGATGGAATTGATGATGGAGATTTGATTTATTTAATTTTTTAAAAGAAATAAAGTGGGGCCCACATGGAGAGAGAAGGGGTGGGTTAGGGGGGGTAAACTCCCCAAAGGAACGAGCCCTAAGGGGGCGTTTGAAGTGGGTTATCTACTGAATAACATGTTTTAGAATTTTGGTGTTTGGATGGAGGGTTTTAATGTTGATTGGATTTGTTGTGACGTGATGTTGAAGTTTGGAAAAATGATTAGAAGTTGAGTATTTTATAATTTTCAGATTACAAGATGGTATATTATAATATTTTTTGTTCGTATGGATGAAAGAGATATAGGTGATTTGATGTATTAAATGAGAGAGAGCGGTTTTCGGGTGAGCTCCACATGATGGGGAATAAAAATAGATGGTGGGGCCCATGGGTTGGAGATGGGGGTTTTGGGGGAAAATCCGGGGTTTTTGGGGGGATCCGAAAATGCAAGGGTAACCTCCAATGTGAACGCACCCTTAAGAGTGATTTATATAGCACCCCCGTACAAAAGGATACATTGACGATGTGAGAGACGTTAGAATTCAAACAATGTAATGTATCTTGCTGAACAGAGACGTTAGAATTCAAGGCATATTAGCAAAGTGCATCAGGAGTAACTGGTGGATTTAAATTGGGGGTATCTTAAGACAATTCTCTTTGTTTTCCTTGTGTGTTATCTTAATCAAGACATGTAAAATCTAGGGTTTGGGGTTAAGAGCGGTGTTAGGGGTTTAAGGTAGAATATTTGTTGCAGGATTGGAGAGAGGGCTAACCTTCTTCATTCTTGTTCTTCCTCAAAGCAAATTCTTATTCAACATTTGAGGGTAACCCTCTATCCAAATGTTGAATGTTATTGTGCAACCTTCTATCCAAATGTTGGATGTTATTGTGCAGGATCAATTGCAATATCAAGAGTGCTCTTATATATCCCTTAAAACCATCTCTCCCTCCATTTTATAGTATTTAAATTGTTAAAGTTAATTATGAACAGCTTCCCCTGTTTTTGATTCTAGGAGATCGCCACTTTTATTTTTATTAATCATGACAAACTGGAGGCAAAAATCCGGTGGACGAATCGACCTCCTCTTCTTCATTCGACGTCACATAATGAATGGAATAACACGTATCTTAAAAAAAACTATCTTCCCAAGATTTTTTTACAGGAAACCGAGTTTTTTACAGTCTACGACTGTGAATCATACTCTGCAGTTATCATCAATGGAATGACAACTCGAAGGAAAACAAGAGATACCCGGTGCTTTGTTATCAACAACTCTACACCAATCTGTCAGATAGCATCTCAGCGCGAACAAAGCTAAGTAAAATGAAAAACTGTAGAAGAGTATGATGAAAAAATTGCAGGTGGTTGAATTACATACTGTGCAATACTCAGTACTCCTTCATTATACTGTAGTTCAACCATTGTATGTGAATGTATATTCAAGCCAGTTCAAGCCATGATGACTCAGAATGACAATAGACCAGAGAGACAGAAAGCTAACATGAAAGGGGTGGTGGAAACCAGAGACATACCCCCGGAAAAGACGGGTTGATGGAGGCATGGAAACCGAAAGGGGGACCTGATCAGCAAGAGGGCGGCAGGTTGCGGACCCGTCACGCACACAAGTTGTTCCCCACAATCTGTTGACTGCAGTTTCTTGGGCCATAGCCGCATCCCACTTGCACTTACTTTGCCAAAAGTACGATTGCGACGGACCCCATCCTGCTATCATCACTCCTTGTTAAAGGTAACTATAGCCAAACTTTGCAAGCATTTCTTCTAATGACCATTTGGATTTTGATCTTAAATGCAGGTTAAAGAGACTCCTTTCTGTGCACAAAGTGATCTTCAATAGCATGGTTTTTTTTTCACAAGAAGATTAAACTATCATCTTAACTGCATGTGGGGAAGGCTTCCTCTGCACACGAGTTGATTTTCAGAAGAATAAAAACATAGTTTTTTAGAAGAAGACAAGTTGATTGTCTTTCATATTTATTAGTATCGTCTGAATACTTTCCAGGATGAAACAAGAAAAACAGTAATTGTGTTTCAGTCCAGTGCAGGATAGCACATGCTGAACTAGACTAAGACAGCAATTTACACGCCATATGATGAGGTATCTAGATGCCCATTCACTTGTACCTATTGTTCATTACGTTATGCAAGTGTTTACTGAAACGTGTTTACTGAAACACATGACATGCTCTTTTCTCTACCACAGAACAAAAGCGAGATGCGTGGATACATAGTCAGCACGACCAGTTGCCATATGTGAAAGCAGGCCCTCGTGCGATTACAGGTATGCTACCTCGGATGCCTCTCCCATGGTCCATGTGTAGTTGCATGTTGAACCATCTGAGCTGCATGATTTGGTCTGCGGAAGTATTTTTCAAATGACAGAACCTTACGGGAAATATAGCTTTTAGGAAGGGTTGAATCAAAACCTGTGACGTCCATTGCGACGAACTCCAATCCCAAATGGTTCACTACAATATGAGCTGCAAGTGCAGAGACGGGAAGTGGCAAATCATAACTCAAGAGGCCATTGTTGAAACCTTTTCTTAGTTGGGGTCATCTCTTCAGGAGATGCTCAAACACATGGACCAATAATATCTTCCTTTGAAAAGATTCTAGCAAGGAAAAAGAGTAGTTTGAATATGTATGTGTTCGTGTGCACGTGCATGCGCATGTGCATGTATATGTGTTTTGTCTTCGTGCAATGTGTATGTGTGTAGAAGGGAATACACACACAAAGACACAGTACACAATTATATATAGTGGTTCGACAATGTGCATACTCCATTGCTCATGCCATGCCTTATATTATTTCTTTCATGAGATGGTATGGGAGTACAATGAGCGGCAACCCGTAAAGGCATCTTAAAAACCATAAGGTTAGGATTAGATGGTCACATGAAATTACCGATATACCCTTATCAAAACTTGCCTTACATCGATACCACATGTACAGAAGCAACCAGCCTTTGTCGGAGAAAGACCACCATATTCATGGGGACATCTTCGCATGTGGTTTTTCCCTTGTGTTGAGAAGGTATCCTACACATCCTTGTGTTTTTGTGGTTTGATTGTTTGCGTGTTTTGCATCATACATAATTTGGGATCTATAGTGCAATAGTCAGCTGACTAGTCCGACCGACTATGCGACTTTCCATGTTCGAATAAATGTCTCTATTAGTATTCGATCATTACACTACAAGAAAATTGAGTTGTGGCCACGTAATGTGACTACGGAAACTTGTAGCCACGATAATTCCGTGGCCACTAGTTTCTTGTAGCTACAATCTGTGGCCAAAGTCTTCATACAAGAGTTGTGGCCACGACAAGTTCTGTGGTCACTTGTAGTGGCCACGACATATTCGTGGTTAGAGAACTCTCGCGATGAGACTTGTAGCTACGGCTACTGGCCACAACCATGTTGTGGCCAGAGCCCAATTTCGTGGCCACAAACCCTACATCTGTGGGCATAATTCTGTGACCACAACTTGTTTTCCTTGTAGTGTTAGTTGGCCTTACTGATTTGTCAGTACAACTAGACAGTCAAGTGTCGCAAAGAGTACTAATTTCTTAATATAATTTTACTATTTTTCCTATTTCTAAGAGTAGAATAAAACTAGGGCATGCAATGTTTTTTTTATTGAATTACAATTGTTATTTTTTATATTTACATTTAAAATGAACCAATATAAATAAATATATATCATAATAGTTTTAAAATAGTTGTTAAAGTATGTATTTAGAGGGTAATTAGGTTACGCTACTGTGTGTTTATTCCTGCATTGCTTAGCTGTGGAACTTAAGTGTGTTGGTGGATTATACAGAGAGTCACACAACTCTTCTATTTCTCGAGAAGTTTATTATGAATATCCGACCTAGAGGGTCTCTACCTTCTCCTGTGAAGTAGGATAGTCACCGTGACCATCTCAAACTGCATAAATCTTTCATACTTGTTCACGAGGTTGCATATTATATATTAATTTCTCAAAAATGATAATGTAAAAAATTTAAAATAAAAATTTTATGATTAATCATTTGGATATCTTATTTTTACAGTGACCATAGTTGAATCTCTAGCGTGTTTACTATGGCGACGTTCTCTTCAACGAGGCGCCACATCTCTCCCCATGCATGAAAGATCAACCAAAATTCCTTTTTTATTGCTCAGGATCTCTGAGGAACAAACTGAGGGGAGACATTTGATGCTTGAACAGGTATTTAAGCATCACTTGTACTTAAGATGAACCCATGAATATCTGTAGTTCAGAATTTTTTATTTTTCTCTATAGTTATTTGTCTTATCACTTCAAGATAAATCTTCTGCACTATTCTTTCTGCTTGCATGCAGGTCATCCTGGAATAGATGTCCCGCACCATTCTCGACAGTCCTCGTCTGTGTACGGGGAGAAACTCCCCCTCGCGTTGAATCCCCCACTACCACCGGTCGCTTTCGAAATTCGCTCTGATGGAAGACGGATTCGTCAACACCAACCTAGCCACCTCTCATGATCTTCAAGGAGGGGTTGGGTTGAAGTGAAATGAATGATGATGCCCTTAGGGTGCCTTCAAAAGATTTGATTCCAAGCACTTTTTTGTGTGTAGTGGTGGCCACTCCTGTTCATGAGGGTGGATGCATTGAGTGGATTGCACCCATCAAAGTTACCCTTATCCCTCCCCCCCATTAGGTCTCCCTCACCATCATTTTACACCCATCTCATGTAGCTTAATCCGCACCACTGTCGGCTTGCACGAATGATTTTAACACATCATCGTTTTGCTCAAGGTTGCAGAAGTCGACAGTTGGTGTTCGGACAAGAGGATCACCTATTGGAGATTAATTGGTCGTTGGACAACTGGTCAAATTTGTTCGGTTTTATATTTTTTTAATATTTAAAATTGTAAAAAAACTCATTTTGTGATATATTTGAGATTTTTGCACCATGACTCTTCGAACTTCGTCTAATTAGACAACTCATATAATTTATGTATTTAACACATATACTCATGTCCAAGAGTTGCAGTGTAAGAGTTAGCCAGATTACATGGTCGTGGTATAATTACAAAGATATTATCGTAATAAAAAACTGAAAATTCTCAATAAGACCATAACAAAATAAAAGTAGCACTTGAATTTACAATCGAAAAGGTGATGGATCATGGACTAGTTAGGTCTATTCAGATCATGTACCTACTCGATCTGTTTAGTCGAGCCAATCTATACAAGCTTGGCTTCACGTATTATCAGGGTTGAATCTTGAATGGAGATGTCACAAGGTTTGGTGATGAATGTTGTCGATGGCGGTGCATGCGATGCAATGCAAGATTATTGAGATGATGTTCGATGGCTAATGGTGGGGCCCACCTAGGTTGTTGGGTCTGATTCCCTTATCCCCATGGTCAAAGTACAGGGGCTTTCAAGTTCCCTGTTCAAGGATATCAAAACAAATGTTCAAGGATATAAAGGGCTTTGGATATTATACTAGTCCATACTTAGGACTTAGGAGCCTCACAAAGTGTTGTGTGATGTGTCCATGTCACTAACATCCACAAATTTGAAAGGGGTGTGGATTATCTGCTTCATCCACTATTTCACTATCATTTATGCAAGAGAACATGTAGATTTAGCTCCCAAAAGTCATGTGCGCGGGCGTATGCATGCGTGCGTGTTCAACACTTCTTTGGGCTGACGTAGCAAAAAATGATTGATGAAATACTTTATCATGCGTAACAAAAAAAAATCTAGAGCAGTGAATAATTTGATTGTTGGTTGCTGTAATATCTGATGTTAAGTACATGACAACTTATATTATTCTTTGTAAAAAATTGATTCTTGAAATTCACAGTTAATGTCATATTCGTCGCTGACGGTTCGTGTAACGATGATTGTCTGTTGATTTTTTTTCATTGAATTTTTTAATTAGACGCTAATTTAGCAACGGAATTTTAGGAAAATCTGCAATGAATAAATGGATTTTTACATCTGTTTTTTTTTCAATAATAACCGTGCCTTTGTTTTTTTTACATTTACACTTGTGCCTCTATATTCTTACAAAAAAAAAAGCACAATTATGTTCTTTTATTGTTACAAATGAGCCCCTGTATTGCGCTAGTGGAAGGGTACTCATTACTCAGTGAATTTGGTAAGGATATAAGGGCATAGATGTAACTGCAAAAAGGAGAGAGGTATAAGTGTGCCACTAGAAAAACTTAAGAACTATTCCATGCTTTTTAAGTTTAACTATGCATCATGTGGATATTAAGGTTGGCAAAATTTACATCCATTTAAGAAAAAAATTTGCTTGTCATCTTATCATCTAAAAATTACAAAATACTCAACATCTCATCATTTTTCCAAACTCCGACAAACAACACAACAATCCCTCGTAACAGCACGCCCACCCATCATCCAAACACGAACAAACAAACAAACAAAAGGTTATCCATCAGATTAACTCTTCCAGATAAGGCTATCATCCACCAGATAAACCCTACAACTAAATGCTACCAATGGAGTCTCATATCGGACTAAAACAGAAGGGATCCATATAGAGATGTAAATAGATATGGATAAATCCATATCGATCCACCATCGTATCTATTTTATACAGTTTCGTATCCATATCATATTTGTATATCTATTTTTTAACCACATATAAATAAACTAGTAGATTTATTTAACTACATATAACATAATTCTACACCTTTCATCATATTACGATATAAGTATATTTACTATACTTATATCATATGTATTTCGTTCAATACATGTATATTTAAATAAGTATATATATAGCAATTATAATACTAGTCGTATGCAATCAATATCTATTTTACATTCGTATGTATGAATCATTTTGAAAGGATGTGGTGATATAATATCTGTATCCACCCTTATCCGAATTTTAAAAGGGAGAAGGACGTGGTAAGAACTAAACGTCGAGTTACGTTCTTGATGCATGCATCTTGAGATAGTTAGGAAACTACAATCGACATTACAAGTTAACCGTCGAGGAAACCGAATTCGACGCATATAAATCGACATAAACCTCTGACGTTGAAATCGGTCCGCTTCGACGTTCTTGTAAACATATTTCAATTATATGCAGTTCTGCTGACTGTCGTAGTGTGATATCACCATTACATTTTTAGCAACAGAAGATATACATTACAAGAAAAATGAGTTGTGGTCATGGAATGTGGCTACGGAAACTTGTGACCACGATAATTCCATGGCCACTAGTTTCTCGTAGCTACAATACATGGCCAAAGTCTTCATACAAGAGTTATGACTACAACAAGTTCTGTGGTCACTTGTAGTGGCCACGGTATATTTGAGGTTAGAGAACTCTCGCAATGAAACTTGTAGCTACGACCACGATGTGTGTGGCTAAAGTCCAATTCCGTGGCCACAAACCCCACATCCGTGGGCTAGTTCTGTAGCCACAACTGTTTTCCTTGCAGTGATAGTGATATTTTTTTATATAAAAAATCTTTGTAACCTCATTTTGTTGCATTACATCTTATGCTAATAAATATCTGCCACAATAATTTAGGTGTATAATGAAGTTTGTTTAATTTAAACCCGTCATTAAATCGTTTGTTGCAAATATATAGCTATGACTATTATTTGTTTGCTAAATGGTGAAAATAATAACCATTACTGTAGCATTAGCAACACTTTATATATCAACATTTACACGATGCTATTTTTCAAAATTTGATTTAATCGACGTTAATCTTTTAGTTCACAATTTAGTGATAATTAATTAAAATTTGAAAAATGGCAACTGACAAGCGTTGCTATACATGGTATTGCTAATGATATAACAACATGTATGACTTTTATCACTAATTTCTATTATAAAAATTATTTAGCAATGAATAATATTCATCATTATATATTTAAAATGAAAAAATTACCGGCGATTAATTAAAATTCTGAAAAATTAACAATGGGTAAGTATCATTGTGCAAACCATCGATAATGATATAGCTACCAATATGATATTCACTGCTAATTTAATGTATAAAAAATCTTATCGCGATGAATAATATAGTTATTATATGTAACAAATTTGTCAATTTGAAAAAATATCACTATAACTCAATTTTATTAATGATTACATAATTATTTAATACAATAAATCACGACAACATATACTATTAATATTTATCGTATCTTTTTGAAGATATAATGACAATTTTTTTATATATGTCAACCCAGTATATTTGTATCCGTGTTTGTATTTCAAAATGTATAAATATATGAATACTTATTATCCATATTTATCTGTGTTCCTTTGCATTGTAGTATGTGCATCCCAAATGTGACATGTTTTCCAATTCGCATTTTTGTTAAAATGAGAAAGCAAAAAAGTGGAATTAATGTTTGATATAAATTATACGACTCAATGTATATATTTAAAATGATATTTTTACACCACGACTTTTTATAAAATTTGTCAATTACGTGACAACTCATGTGTTCTTCGTATTTACTTCACAATTACGTGACAACTCATGTGTTCTTTGTAGGTATAAATATATATTATTAGTAAAGGGTAATCGATGAGGTTAAAACCCTAGTCCTTTAGATGCAAAAAGTCACCTTAACCACTAGTTTATTAAGCGGTTCAAAAGATGCAAAGCCTTGGGTCATTTCATACGGGAGCTTTTACCAATATATACCTGTAAAAATAAGAAAATGCGCACACATGCACACACACTCTCAAATGATCCTTGTGCCAGGACAGTCTCCAATGGTAAGATTATATACATGGCTCGGATCATGACAGAAGAGTATATGTTCTACTATATATAAATAGTAATGATATGCATTGAATCGTAATCTTCTATTTCGTTGAATTCAGATGAAGAACTGTTTGATGTCCTCATGTGCTACCATATCCTACCAGTGTGAGAGTCTCGTTGTTTGTTCAACGAGCCTGCCACCTTTTGGGTGTTGTATGGGGAGGCACCACCATCCCGTAATTTTTTTTATTGATAACAAAATGTGATAGGATAGAATAGAATGCTATAGAAACAAAGAAAGACAGGGAATGGATTACCCACTCCTAACTTCTAATGGCCAGAGCGAGCCCTTTCATTCTTCTTTTTTTAATTAAGACTTCATTAAATCTCCCCAAATAGGATTCGAACCTACAATCAATCAGTTAACAGTTGACTGCTGAGCTTTGTATGGGTATTCATATTTTGTCTTTATCCGGAGTCTACTCGTAAGGGAGTAGTATATAAATTCCCTAAGATTAGGGCTCTCTATACCCTTTGTATTCTTCTTTTTCATCATATCATCGCTTAAGGATGTAACTCAGTTACGGGTGAACCATGTAAAAATCGTGTGTTTGAATCTTGCTTGATCGTGTTTGTACGTAATTGCTTTAGATATTCGCAATAAATAGATTCTTTGTCTGTAGCGAAGTGCAAGTACTGTTTCCAGGTACATGTAATTAAAATATGGATGCAAACGAACGATTACAAATACGGATATAGGTATTATCATATCTTTATTTATTTCTGAATACGAATAGGGATTCATATACAGATATTGACATATATAAAAACTACATTACCATATTCTTAAAAATGGATACAGATATAAAATAAATTTTTGACCGCATACGAATAATATTATTAATACTCTAGAGATAAGCTTATATATACATGCATTGGATGGAGTACATATTATATAAAATACTAACTGTATTTATATTGCAACAGAGATGTCAAATACGGTACGGTCAATGAAGATGTAGAATTATGCTATATATGGTTATAAGTAATTGTATACCAATATTTATATATAAAATTGGATATATATAGATACAGATATTTGTGCATGTTAAAGAGATATCCATATATGTATTTATTTTAAAGCAATATGGATGTCAAAATTTGTATAAACAATACAAACGGAACAAATAAACACATATATACATATCCTTATCCGTTCGCATCCCTAAATAACAATGTTTACAGGGACATATACGTAATTATATAAGTTCCAAAGATATGCATGTAAAATTCCTATAACTGTAAAATCTATATAATGTCAAACAAAAAAACTAGAAATGGTACAAAGTTTCCCTATTTAGGCGAAAAGCTATATTAATGTCCAACTTAAATGGTTCAAGACATTGACATGAAAGCACAAAGCCCATGAATTATAGACTTTGCACATTTTCCCATCTTATATATTTTATTAGCTCTAAGTATGAAAATGGGCAAAGCATTGCACTTATGATATTTATTCTATATGCAAATGAATGCAAGTCAAATATGGATTTATTGAGGTCATTTCAAAGTAATTTGCATCAATAATGGTACTTTTGGTAGGGCTAATGAAAATGCATTATTAGTGGTATTTGGGAAAATAGCCGAGCATCTTAAAAGGAGCCTTCCCCCCCATAGATGTCTCTCTATACAAAACATTCAATGCCACATTTATGCTCATGTGGCACTCATATATGCCCACCTAAATATGGTTCCATTTATAGTTGGGGCTTTTACATAAATATCCATGTAAATTTACAACACTACAATTGTCATGTAAATTTTAACATCTAAAATCTTTTCCATTTTATGTGGCATGATGCCTCAACTACCACATAGGATCGCTATACTAGCGATGATGGCAGATGCGTCAGAACTTTGACATCATCAGAGAACTATCGTATCGAATCGAATCGAATCATGAAATCGTTCTTATTTATTCATGGAATGTCTTCGGGTCAACTACTATAAGATTAGTAACACGTCACCTATTTAGCTCAAACTCATGACTGATCTTCAGTGATGTGTTATACTATTAGTTTGCTTTCTACGGCATGTTCTCTCCATCCACCACCATGACTTGCCACCACCACCACTACCTTCGCATTCCTCTCCACCAGCCATCACTGCCAATAGCCTCCACCACAGACCACCTCCATCGTGAGCCATTGTTAGTCATAGCTTGTTGCTCGCAACTGTGCTTTCATCATTGTGCACCATTGCTCCTCACTCGTGCCACCACCACACAGTCTTATGCAATAATTGTATAATGTGAGGCGAGGTTGTACTCTCTATGTATACGGAAATTTTCGATAAAAAAAATTAAATTCTTGAAATTCGTGACAGATGACATGTTGGATGATACGAAGGAATGCCACGTAGACACCCCCACAATATAGGTTTTGTGTGCATAAGCAAAGCACACATAAGGGAGAGTGTAGCTGGAGAGGGCCATGTGGGTCTCCTTTATATATATCTCATGAGGTGTGCTCCCAAAAGTAAGACTTGCTCTCATTGGTGGTGCCCTCTGTTCTCCGTTGCCCTCCACTCCTCCATTGCCACCACAGAGGGTTGGAGCCTTTGGCTGAGGTTGGAGAGGAAGAAGACCAAGAGCATATGGAGAGGGAGATGGAGATGAGGCAATCCAAATTTAGGAGGATTTGCGTCTTCTGTGGCAGCAGCCAAGGCAAGAAGAGCTCCTACCAAGATGCTGCTGTGGAGCTCGGGAAAGAACTGGTATATCTATAATATGGGTCACATTGGAGAAAATAATTATGGTGGATTTGCTTGTTCTTTGGGGTTGGAATCCATTTATCTA